>JAOTQH010234436.1:0-13372 GCA_025631255.1 Cornus kousa
ATCTCCCTCTCTCGTGCGTACGGTGTGTGTGTGTGTGTATATATAATTTTATTTGCACATAACTTTAATCATATCTCTTAATTCATACCATATAAACTTATTATTTTATTTGCACATAACTTTAATCATATATCCTAATTCATACTAATATAAACCTGTAAATATGAAAATTTTCGTATGAATGTGTGTGTGTGTATAGGATGAATTTCCACTCAGTGAAAAAAAAAAATCTATACATAATAAATTTTCACTAAATTATTTGTATATTTCTCAATTGATATTTATAGGTTTGAACCATATGGATTAGGAGATATCGTTAAAGTTTTTTGCACAAAATTTATAACATATATATATATATATATATATAAATATATGTCATTTTTTATTTTATTTATTTTGGTAATATATACACCATATGCAAAAATGTCAAGTTGAAAGTCAACTCAGAAATCTTGTTTTTCTAAATTTTATGAATGAAAGAATTATTTGATTTAGGAAGGATATTTTGGTATTTTGAAATAAAAATTTAGAGGGTATTTTGGACCTAAATAATAGTTTTTAATGTATATGTTATTATTTTACCTAACTTGACCAAATTAAAAAATTCACTTTAAAAATAGACTGATTTGTTATTTAAGACTCCTAAATATACTTAAGTATAATTTCCCAAAAAAAGATTTTTAGCCCTTCCCGATTGCTTTTAGTTTTCAAAGTGATGTATAAAGCAAAATAAGAAATCGAATTAGAAAAGAGCTTATGTTGTTTAAGAGTGTACTTCAAATAGAATTTGCACTAAAATTGTAACCGGTAAATCATTTGATAAAAATAATTCTATATTTTTAAATTTTTTTATATATCTTTGAAAATAAGAACCATTACACATGGTAAGATATAGCGCATATATATATATATATAATAAAGATTTTTTTTTCTTTCTTCCCTTCAACATATCCACCGGCCACCACCATCTCCAACTCCATCGTCTATTCTCACTAAATGTTGGATTAGGGCATTTTAATATATTGATTATTGTTAATTAATCAAGTAATGGTAGCTGATAATAATAATAATAAAAAAAAAAGTAACGGTCATATATATTTCAGAGTTATTCCTTCAGCATTTAGACATTGGACTTCTTAAAAACGAGTCTACTGTTAACTCAAAGGAAATGATGAAGGAATAAACCTAATAAAAGAACAATGACGAGGAAACACTAAAAATACAGGTAAACAGACAAGGCTAACACTTGTACTACTACCATTCAAAATGACCATAATAGATGGAAATGATCTTTAGTAATAATTCATCAACACTTTTAGATCTTTAAAACATCAAACATCTTTTTTTTTATTATTTAAAAAAGACAAAAAATGTTAGAAGTTAGATTAATAGATGCAAAAATTCGAAGTAAGGCACTTCAAAATTTACCGGAGACACTAACCCACTGGGCTATCGAAGAATACATCAAACATCTTACCAATAACTACTTACGGGCAAAACAAACATCACTAGTATATGAAATTAGAAAATGTCCTAACAGTTCCACTCGGTATCAATGAAAAACTTTGTGCAGACCCTAGGCATGCGCTATCTTTTTGCTTCAATACTTCTTCAGTAGGCGTTCCCTCCCGGTAAAATGAACACCCATTAGCACCTTCAAGGTTATGCTCTCCGATAAAGTTACAAGAGAAAAAATCGTGTGTCTCAAGAGGCTAGGTGAGATTCTATATCCCCTTATAACTCCATTAAGTTTTCAAGTTTCATATTTACTTTATAATTTGTTTAAAGCCCCCAAACCATATCCAATGACCCCAAAAGTCAAAACCCATAGTGCAGCATTTTTAACTCTTAGTACTAAGAAAAAAAATACAACTCTCTCTCACTCTGTCTCTGTTTTGGATTTCAACTCTCCCTATCATCAATTTCTCTGTCTCTCGGTCTCTCTCTCTCTCACACACTTCATAGCGGTGTAGAATTGTTGTCAACGAAGAAGTACCCAGATATCTTATGTTGCAATCACTAAAATAAAGGAGGGTGGTTCTTCAATCGACCAACCTCTAACAAGATATACCAAGCACAGCTTTTAGTTTCAATCAATCGATGTATTTAAGGTGGAAAGAACACCTTCCACATACGTGATAAATCAATCATGTAAAATACTAAAATTCATGGCACCACAACTTTTAAGTTTTATCAAAAAGCAATTCAATCATATGCGTGCAGGTCAATAATCCTTTACAGGAATATATATATATATATATATATATTGTAAATAAAGCAACAAGTTTGAGATGATGTCATGTACAAGTTTGCAAAGCATCCATCCATATCCATACTATTATAAAAGTTTAAGATCTTTTCCTTATATTCAAACATTTTTACTATTTTTTAAATTTATAATTTGACATGTAAAGAGCATTTAATAGCAAAATTAAAGATGATATATCTATCAATATCTATATCTTTTCATGATTTCTAAATATTTTTTCTATAACATTTAAAGAGTATCTATATCTATATCTATACTATTTTAAAGTGTAATTTTTTTTTTTTCCCCAAACATCTTTTATATTAATGTAAGTCTTATTTCCAAACATTTTTTTATTTTATTTTATAATTTTTAGAATTCTAAAAGGCACAAATTAATTACACTAAAAAATTCTTATAAAAAGTAAAAGCAAAATGTAAAATTAATATATACTCACATAAACATAATATAGATAATTATAATTGTTAATTTCTATTAAATTTAGAATTCTAAAAGACAAATTTAATCGCACTACCAAAAGCAAAAGCAATATATATCCACATAATTTACAGTATAAAACTCAAGTGTCTATGTATTCCATAACAGAACAATTTTACAAATACCCGATATGAGACCAAATTATTGCCTCCACTTATTATAAAACAAATCTATATTTATATCTATATCCATATATCTTAAAATATTGAATTATAAAATAATTTATCTAAATTTACAATATCACCATCACATCAAATTCATCAACTAAATTTTAACAATTTTACTTGGATTTTTAACCACGTGCATTGCATGTTCTCTTTGCTAGTTATAAAAAAAAATAGTCAAACTCCATCAAAATTTCAAAACCACCAACAAAAACTAAGAAAACGTGTATCACAATGCTTCAAGTGTTTCAACCCCAAATAGTTGCCACCCATGCACCCACACTAGAACGCTAGGTGAAATTCAATTCACTTGACATTCCATTAAATTTGACATTTCAATATCTCAAACTAACCAGATCCAACATCTGCTTCACCATTTTTCACATAATCTAAAAGTTGTACTTAGGATACCAACAAAGAATGCATTCGTTTATAAAATATTTTATCCACTCCATATAACTTAAAATCAAGTTTGCTCATAGTCATTTTCATTTATAGAATACATAAAAAGCTTTAACATATTTATATTAAATATATATATATATATATATATAGAAACCTTTTCCGCTTAAAGTAAAATTTAAATAACAGCTTCATTACAACAACATACTTAGCGTCATTACAACAATATACTTAATGAAGGATTTATGTTTAATATATCAAATGACATATTTACTTATATACATATATAAAACAAATTTAATTATTCAAAAAAGGGTGTTATTAAATGCAAAAGAAATAGAATTATGGTTTCACAAACCAGATATATATAATCATATTTACATAATTCAGATTTATATGTAAATTGATAGAGAATATGTCGTGGTTTGAGGTAGGGGGACCATCTTTCCCCATTCTCATTTATTATCGTCATGGAGGCCTTTAACCATCTAATGGGGAGGGCGGGTGATCTTGGGTTCATTCAAGGATTCTCGGTGGGTAGAGCTCCGAATCAGTTGGTCATCTCCCACCTGCTTTTTGCGGATGACACCACTGTCTTTTGTGATGCTAGCTTCCTTCAGTTGAGGTATTTATAGTGCGTGCTAGCCTGCTTCCAAGTTGTTTCTGGGTTGAAGATTAGCATTGTGAAAAGCGAGATTGTACCAGTTGGGGAGGGGGGTGATATTCATGCCTTAGCTTATACTTTCAGGTGTGGTGTTAGCTCTTTTTCGATTTCCTACTTGGGACTCCATTTGGGAGCCTCGTCGAGGAGAGTTTCTGTGTGGGATCCGATTGTTGAGCGGTTTGAGAAGAGGCTTGCAAGTTGGAAGAAGCAATACTTGTCCAAAAGGGGGAGGGTTACACATGAAAAGCACTCTCTCAAATCTCCCAACCTACTATATGTTGCTATTTTCGATGCCTAAGACAGTTGTTTGAAGACTTGATGATATTCAAAGAAAGTTTCTGTGGGGGGTTTAGGAGATGAGTTCAAGTACCAGGTTAACTGGGAGAGGGTGTATTCCCCTATTAATAAGGGGGTTTGGTGATTCGAAGGCTGGATGTATTTAATAAGGCGTTGTCGGGCAAATGGTTATGTAACGTAGTGGAAACAATAAAGAACAGGGTTAAACCCTTGAATTCACCAAGAACACATTCATAAGAGAGAAACTGAAATTATATTAATAATGATGATGTGTGAAGACTTACATCTCTTGCCTTTATATAGGCAAGTAAAAAAAAAAAGCATACGTGAAATAATATTAAAAGGGAAATCTGAGATTTGATGGACCATAATCCTCCTTAAATCTTACACTAGAGAATAATATATTCTATTATTGGCAATTACACCAAATCTTCTTATTTATTTTCTGAATCCTCCTCAATTTTGGCAATGGAGAATAATATCTTATATTGTTGGCAACTACACCAAATGTCCTTTTGACTTTTTTTTCTTTTCTTTTCTATTCTCCTTACCATTTCTGCCTCCCTGATTTGTGATGATCCTAGTTGGATAATCGTGAGCGAGTTGTTCTACATCATTGTGGAGGTTCGGGAGAGATTGGTACAAGCTTTGGAGGCATGTTATAGCTTGTCATTACGGGGAGGGCGATGGAGGGCTAGAACCCCAGTTGGTACGGGCTTTTGGAAACTTATCCGTAGAGGTTGGGATGAATTCTCCAAACGTATTCGGTTCAAAGTTAGAAGTGGGAGTAATGTCAGGTTTTGGGAAGACAATAGTCTAGGGATTCGGCTTTAGCTAGTCGATTCCCTCATATTTACCGGATTGTTGTGGCTAGAGATACGATGGTTACTGACTATTATCGACTCGATAATGGGAGGGTGACTTGAGATGTACAGTTCATAGATAATGTCATTATTGGAAACTTTTGGAGGTTACAGACTTCTTAGCACTCATTTATAAACAGGTGGTGGTCAGGGTGCGTATGGAAGAGATGTTGTGGGTGGGTACCCTGAGAGGAGTGTTCGAGGTCAAGTCCTTCTACAAACGCATGTTGGAGCGCCCTAGCCTATTTTTCCTTGGAAAGCCATTTGGAGGACGAAAGCTCCACTGAAGGTAGCATTCTTCCCATGGACTGTCGCTTTGGGAAGCATCCTTACTATTTTTTTTTCCTAGTTGGGAAACTCACCCATACTGCCTCCACTGAGGATCAAACCCCTGACCTCCCTTTGAGAAGTAGGAGCCTTGTACCGCTAGGCCACAGGCCTGTTGGTGAAGCATCCTTACTATTGATAACTAGAGGTGCATACGATCCGGTTCTGTCCGTGTGCACCCCTGTTCGGTTCCAAGGAACCATGAGTCTTCCTTCCTCCAGAGCTTCGTAAATCTTCGGACACCCCTCTTCCTTCCGAGGCTTGATATGAAAGGTCATTCCGGTACGCAATATATATATATATATATATATATATGAGTTTTGATTACAAAACAAGAATCACAGACCTTGAATAGTTTATTTAGAAAAAAAAAAATTAAAACAAAACCCATACATACAAGTTAGCAGTTGCAGAGAGAAGGGGGCAAGCTTGAGAGTTGAGAGACAGCGGCTGAAGCTTGTGAATGGTGAACCCAAACTGGAACACCGGGCGATGGAAACTGAAAGATATGGGTTTTGATTTTTTGAACAATTTGAAATGATATACCAATATGGGTTTTGAACTTTTGATTCTTGCAAACAGATGGATAAACTGAAATATATGGGTTTTGAACTTCCGATTCTTATAGATTTTATAGTTTGTAGTTGCAGAGAGAGAGAGAGGGCAAGAATAACTTTAAAGCAACTTCAAAGCAAAAATCTATGAAAATTATGTTTGTCAAAGCCACCTCTTTAAATTCTCTACTACTTGTGAACAAAATGACGAGAAAAAAACAAAAAATAAAACACATGAATATATATATATATATATATATTTAAAAAAAGAGATCCTCCAAAAAGAAGGTTTGGTCTTCTAAAGGAACTCAATCCAGAAGAGCTTCCGCAAGGGAAACATCAATCAAAAGTAACTACCTAAAGGATGCTCCTGTTGTTTTGCTAACCTACATCAACCCAATGACAACTGGGGTCTATCAAGAGTTGTATGATATATTTTGTAGGTTTGCAAGATTTCCTCCACTCTTTTCAAGGGCAAATGGTCCTTTGATAGTTGGTTGCTCAAGATGCATGAATGGTGATCCCTCTAATTTCTCATCTTTTAAACCTATAATTGGAGAAACCATCACATTTGCAGACAACTCTAAAGGTAAACTTATTAGAGTTGGCATTGTGGGTAATGTATCCTCCACTTTTATTGATAAAGTGCTTTTAGTTGATGGGTTGAAGCATAACTTGCTTAGTAGGCCAATTATGAGATAAAGGTTATAATGTGGTGTTCAAGCATAAAAGTTGCATATAATTAAGAAAGGTGTAGAAAAAAAATCCTTATTTGTTGCATATAGACATGGGCCACATGGCAATGTTATACCTCAGGATCTAGTTGATTCCGGATGAGCCGATGATATGCCCCAATTATACCAGCTCGATCAGCTCCCTCATCCCTTATTTGCTCATAAGTAAGCAAGCTCTTCTCCGTATGGGCTTTAAGCTGGTGCTCACACAGAGCTTCTAAACTAGTCTCCCTGGGTTTTATTACCTCACTCGGAAAACAAATCAAAAAGAGAGGAAGCCAATTCACGCTCATTCTCCCAAACTTATACTTGAGTGTCACATCGTAGACCCCCACCCCAACTCTGTCTTCCTTCATTTCACCAATTCATACTAAATAATGAGCTAATGAATCCTGTGATGTGGCCCGAAACACATTGTGCCCTTAAAACCCCTCAACAAAATGAAATTGTTGAAAGGAAAAATAGATCACCACAATATATGGGTAGAACTCGAGGTGGCAAATATTACCTAAACCCACCCGCTAGTTAATGAATATTAGATGAGTGATTTTGTTAAACAGGTCATTAACAAATCAGTTGGCAAAAATGATATAATTAGAGCATCGTTAGCAGGTTGAGAGTGGGTACCCACTTGCAACCTGCCTAAACATACATAAATTAAGTTACTTAAACAAAAACTTTCAACAGATGCATAGTTGTCACCCAAATACACTATAAACCTTTTTCTTTTTTTTCTCTACAACTTTTACTCTCTGTTCACTTCATTCTTCACTTTCCACATCCCCACACCCATATCCTTTTTTCTCTCCGCAAGATGTTTCTCTCTTTACACGACTATTCACCTCTTTTTCTCTCTCTAAATGCTTCTCTCCATAACCACCAAACTAAAAGTCGGCAAAGCTGTCAAAACACCACAACATTACTCCACCAAAATTATATATATACATATATATATATATATATATATGCAACTTCGTAACATCTCTCTAATGATATGTATGTATGTATGTATATAATGAGCTGTAAGTATCTATATTTATAACAAATTTTGCTTAAATTAGACTATTAGATAACGACTTTAAGCTAAAGCACACAGAATTCACATGCAATACTCTGTCAACTAAATTCATTATTATAAGTAAGACCAATATCATAAAAGGCGCTCAAAAGGAGAGCGCTCCCAAGGAAACAAAAGCCATCCAGGACGACACTATAACTTTAAACCATCCACAAAATCCATAAGACTATTCATAGAGTTACAATCCCGCCCATTGACTCAAAAGAATAAGGAAGATAGAATATTGTATTTAAGAGACCAAATCGGGACTCCTTTCCCTCAAAGGATTTCCTATTCCTCTCTCACCATAGAATAAACACTTTTATTTCATTATATATAAACATGTAGCATTTACTCGTATATAAAAAGAAAATATATTATTTCTAAGAAAGAAAGCAGAAAATGGATAAAGTTGCTGGTTTGGTCTAAGAATCTTTTGAGTTGAATTTGGTGAGACTGGTATGTGGTGGTTTTGTGGGTTGGTTGGATCCCCCACTCTATCTTCAGCGTAAGTGTGTAATTAACGATCACACTCTCTAAAAATCTTCAACTTTCTCAGGATCAGCTCCATTTTTTTTTACATCTTTTCAACTCTAGTGTTTGCACAAGAGTATAAACTAAATTATGGAAATATTTTTTTTCCCCCTTTTTTATCCAGCAAGAAACTAATGAAATAATATTAAATGATTCAGGCCACTCGGTAGTCTAGTCTAATTAAATATAATGTTCAATGTTTTTCGTAACATCTTTTTACACTAGTGGGAATCCAAATTAACCAACTTATTTAGTTAAAAATGTTATCACAATAAAAACTGTTAAAAAAATCTTATTTTTTAATGAATTTTCTTTTATTTAATAGAGTTTTTTAAAGGCTATGTGATAAATGACACAAGAGCGGGAAGTTTTTAGGTTCTAAAACCAAATCACAATTTTTTTGGATGGAATCGGGTCAACCAAAATTTTGATTATATTGGGTTTGATGTGAACTGAGACGTTTTTTAACAAACAAGACATTAATTTGTATATAAATTTATTTATTTATTTACTATTATTATTTTTTTCTTTTAAATCATATGCTGGGCGACTCGCCCATTTAATACTTGACCCGTTTATGACCTATCCTAAACAGGTCATTAACAGGTTACTGACCCACCCCAAACTCATCCATTTGCCATAGAACAATGCTACATGAACATGGCTACCCTAAGTCCTTCTGGGCAAAGGCCATTAATCCTTCTTGCTATTTAATTAATGGAGTATTCATAAGAAGAAAGTTAGGCAACACCCTGTGAAGTTTGACATGGCAAGAAATACTTTAGAGTGTTTGGGTGTAAATACTTTGTTGAACAATAGAGATACCCTTAAAAAATTTGATGTTAAATCTGATGAAGGAATCTTCCTTGGATATTCAACTGACAGCAAAGCATATAGGGTGTTCAACAAATAAAAACACTAATGATTATAGAATCGATGCATATAGTATTTGATGAATCTAATCCATTTACTCCTACTATTGATCAAGAAGATAATATATTTGAGGTTGATAAGAATCTCAAAAGACTTAGCTTAATGACAAATCTAGCAAGTCTCCTCAAGAAGAAACTCCTCTAGATAATAAAGTAGAAAACTCCATGGAAGAGTCATCTCATGAAAAAGTGAATGAGAATACCAAAAGCCTGCCAAAGAGTTGGGGAATAGTTCACCATCACCTAATTGATTAAATCATTGGTGAACCTTCTAGTGGTGTAAGCACAAGATCCAAAGTAAAAAATGTAGGCAGTAATGTGGCCTTTGTGTCTCAAATAGAGACAAAGAAAAGAGATTTAAAGTGATGAGTTTTGTTTCTTAGCTATGCAAGAGGAACTAAATCAATTTAAGGGGAATCAAGTTTGTGAAATTTAGTTCCTAGACCCAAGAATCAAACAGTTATTTGAACTAAGTGGGTCTTTAAGAATAAGAAAGATGAATTGAGTGAGATTGTGCGCAACAAAGCTAGCTTAGTGACCAAGGGTTTCAATAAAGAAGAAGGAATTGATTATGAAGAAACTTTTGCACTCGTGGCTAAATTAGAAGTCATTAGAAAGCTCCTTGCTTTTGAATGCCATAAAGATTGCAAGCATGCATAAAGAATTTGAAGTAAGCATAATGGACGAACTTACATTCTTTCTTGGATTGCAAATTAATCAATACAAAGATTGCATCTTTATATGCCAGTCTAAACATGTAAAAGATTTTCTCAAGAAGTTTGGGTTGGAAGATGCAAAACAAAGTGTTACCTCAACGAGTTATAATCCAAAACATGACAAAGATGAGAAAGAAAAAGATGTGCATGTCAAAAAGTGTTGAGGAATGATTGGAAGTTTGCTCTATTTAGCAGCCAGTAGACCTAATATTTATGTTTAGTGTCTGCCTTTGTGCTAGATTCCAAGCTTGTTCGAAGGAGTCACACCTAACTACTGTGAAAAGAATTTTGAAGTAACATGTTGGCACTATAAATTTGGGACTCTGGTATCCAAAGAACACATCTTTTAATCTAACTAGCTATTCATATGATGATTTTGTTGGTTATGTTGTGGACAGAAAGAACACTAGTGGAACATGTCATTTTAATGGACTAAAAATGCTTGGAATTTCTCTCTCTAGATTTTTGCAGAGTTCATTACATTTACAATAATCCGATCCCGATTTTTATATCATCACTGCCTTTTTATAGGCCATTACAAGCTTTTCTAGAAAGTCTTAACTAACTTCCCTCCCTGGAGTCTTAGTTTTGGGATCTCTTCATAGTGGGCTTGACTTTGGCTTAGCAAATTACTGAAGTTCGGCCCATTCTGTAACATCTTTTCGTGGGTTGGATCCAACTGATCAGCCTGATGCCTTTCTCGCGGGTCATATCCGACCCATGTCACCTCCGGTACTATCAACTGCACCTATAATTACTCCCTAATTAATTGGGGGATAATTATTAGTGTCTGCTAATGATGGCTTGACGGCTCAAGAAGATCTCATGGGAAAACAGACGGTTGGATCTGGAACCGATGATTTGAGATTCAAAAACCTCCTCGTTTTCCTGACCCCTCGGCTTTCGGGCCTACCCCGTCTTTATAAGACTCAGAATTGCCCCATCAATCCTTTTTACCGTCTTTATCTTGCTTTACTATTGTTCAAATCTTCGCTTATCCTTTTCGAATCAAATCGAATCTTCTTTGGCAAATCTTTGCAAGAGCTTCTTTTCCAGCGATCTTGCAGTGCTCTTCACGGTGTTCAATCTTTTGTGGTTAGTTCTGCTTCTATCTCCCTTTTTAGGGATTTGTTGTTCTTTCACACAATTTCTACTTGTTTTAAACATAAAAATCGATCTAGATATCCTTCGTATAAAACTCAATCTTCCCAGCAACGTCCAGATTAGGTTATGTCCTGAAAACGTAGATATCAGAACTGGTGTTGGGCTTCTTCCCGGCGAAGTTTTATTCTCTTATTTTCATCTTAATATCATTAGGTTTTCTCTACACCCCTTCTTTAGTTACGTTTTTAACAAATTAAAACTCTCCCCACTGTAAGTGAACCCAAATTTCCTTAGGGTTCTATCCGTTCTGCTGCTCTTAGCCCGTGACAGAGGTCTAGATCTTGACATCATAGATCTTCTCCTTTGCTATAAGGTTAGCAAAATGCGGAATGATGAACCGTTCTACCATTTATACCCATTCGATAAGATGTCTATATGTAAGGACAAAATAAGTTATGAGAAGGGTTGGAAAGACAACGTAATAGTGGTTAGTGGGGCCTAATCCTTTCCGGTTGCAAATGATTACCCTATCCCGAGCGCCTTTGGCAAATGTTCTATCTTTTCATATAAAAAATTCAAGACACAAAAGAATAACTGTCCTGTGAAACTTGTGTTCCTCACTTTTGTACTTTCTTATGTCGTTCCCTAGGCATTCCTTGTAATGACTTGAGCTACAGTGTTTGTAGGGATAAAGTCAATTACCTGAAGAAGTACATTCTGAACAACGTTCCTTCTTGTTCAGATATCCTTACTTCAGAGAATCTTGCTGATATATCAGTCCTTGGCGGCATAATGAGTCAGCTTAAGATCCCCTCATTTAGCAGGAAGAAGGGTCCTCCTAGGGCTGTTGCTACTCCTTCGGTAACCTCTTCTCCAGTTTCGGCCTCTTTCGCTGTCACAATGTCTGATACCATCCCCTCTGTCAATCCGACCGAGGTTACTACCAGCCCGACCACCAACGTTCCACCAACAAATTCGAACACAACTCCTTCGGTTTGCAATCCTCTTAATTCCCCCACTATTGCAGTTTGGGATAAAGAGCGAGGCAAGAGGCCTCAACCTGATAGCGAATCCAACCCTGATGACATCCCTCTGACAAGGAGGGTTCGGACTTCTAGACCGATCGTGCTAGTACCTCGCCCAATCAGACCTCCTGCCCCCTCTGGATTTGTCTCTGCCATTACTTCTGCCTCTGTTGTGGCACCATGGACCCTAGCCTTTATCCAAACAGACGGGACTTCTGTGAAGCTGAACGAGACCATGTTCAAGGATGGTTAGACCGCTATGGCGTACTACAGGAGCATGTGGACTCCTCAAGATATTGAGGTGGCCAAGGGTCTATCTCAGAAGGAAGTGTTCAGCCGCTTCCTCTTGTTTGCCATGGAGGTAACCTTTACCCCTCAGTCAATAAATCTTTACATAATCTTTATATTTGAATTCCTCTGACCGTCTGCTTGGCTTAATCAGTTATCTTGTGTATCTTTGCAGTCCCTATTTGGGATGATGGCTATGCAGAAGCAAGTAGATACTTGCAATGCTAAAAATCGTCTGCTTTCTAACAACCTTGGTGTGGCCAACAAGGAAAGCAAGGCTTTAAGCACCCAGAATGCCGAGCTGATGGTCCAGCTCTACAAAGTTGAGAATGAGAGAGACGCTCTGAAGAAGGAAGTAGACTCTCTTCAGGATGAGAGAGATGTTCTTCAAATTGAGAAGAGCGTTTGGCAAACAGAGTGAGTCGTTCAAAAATAAAAAAGAAGAGCTTCAGCGCCTTCTGAGTGATGAACAATCTGCTCGGATGGCTTTTGAGAAAAGAGCTTTGGAAGAGCGTGATGCTTTGCTCCTTACCATCAGTAAAGTGAACGGGGGTATGCTGGCTCTTCATGCTCGGTTTTCCAGAACTTGAGCCCTTAGGTACGCTCAGGGATTCAGAGAGGGTTATACCGACCGGGTCCCAGCTGAAGGTCAGATCGGCTCTACCCCGGATAAGGTTGATAGGGAACTAGGGATTGACCCTCCAAGAATTTATTCAGACCCAGATGTTGGTTCCTCCTAGAGGGTCACACTAACCATGACAAATTTGAGAAAGTGTGGCTTGGTCCAAAAGTTTCAAAATTTATAATTGCCACTACTACCTTTCACTATATAAATATAGTTAGGGTGAGTAGGGGTCGTCCCAAGAGATTAGGGGCGTATCAAATTGCGGAATTATGGTAATTAGGGTTAGTAGGTCGAATGATCACACAAGAATTGGTTGATTGGTTGATTAAACTAAGTAAAT
>JAOTQH010234492.1:0-13365 GCA_025631255.1 Cornus kousa
AACAAGACACTACAATCACATTGCTTTATGATGGCCAAAGAAAGACATAGCAAAGATATTACAGGATAAATTAAGAAAAATAAAAAATAAAAAATCTAATTTCTACATCTCTGACTAAATCCAGTGGAATGATGAAGCATGACATTAATCTGGTATATTCTGAACCTCCTTTTCTAACATCGATGTGCCCTTGAAAATTGTCAGCTGGAAGTCCTTTGTATACTTTAACAACTGCTTGGCAGAATATATTCATTATCGTTAGAATTTATTCAACACCCTCTCTGCCTACATCATGGGTCGGACAAAGAGATACCATGCCAACAATGAATAGTCATAAAAAGAAAAGCCGTCTCCATTACATAATTTTGAGAAGTGAAATAATAGGTATTAAGATCAAAATCCAAAATTAATATCTTCACTGCAAATCAAAATAACAAAGATAACAAAAAAATGTGTTGATAATCATGACAATAATTACACTTACCAAAAAAAATAATAATAATAATAATTACACATGTATAAAATATATTAGGTAGCTGGAAATCAAGTGCATAATATCGATGTTCCTCTGCTACTCTTTTCATACTTCAAACCTCAACAAAATATTGTCCAAATCTATGGTTTCCAACCCATAATATAGTTATGCTATAGGTCATTGTGTCTCATCTAGTCAGGTTAAGACATATCTGTTCTTGTATTTCTCTCATCCTAATAAGAACTTAAAATGCCATTGTTACTTACTACTGAATCGACAGATATCTGTAGGGTATTTAGCCTTTATAATAAAAAGTTGTTCAGGTGCTTTGGGTGAAAGTGCATTACAACCCTGGAGACAGACTGAACCACTGCCTCCAGTGACGTAATAAAATCCTTTCTCCTTGACCTAGTGTACTAATCTCTAATGATTGCCCAGCGGATATACTATAGGGAGTTTTTGTGCTTTGAGAAAAGCAACTCCTCCATCTAAAGCACTGAACTGTAGGAATCATCTTGTGGAGATATACTATATTACCAAACCTCTCAAGATATTAATGTCTCATTGCATGACATGCATAGCTTCTCCTTAAATTGTTGATTTCATTGGATGATATTATGTATTGCTTTCTCATGCTTGCTTATATTTACAATGATATATTAGGGCATGTGACTGAATGCATTCATATGGGATAAAGGTAAAGATGATGATTATGATTTTAGAGCATGCATTAAATGGTTCTCAATGAGTTAGAATAATGAGAACCTTGGTACAGATCATCTAAAAAAAGCTTCCTTAAAATATTGGGTCAACTATATAAAGAGTGCTCTCATTCAACTCTATCTAGGTCCCTGACTCTATCTAGGTCCCTGAATTCTATTAGACCACCATATGCCATTGTCCCTGTTCTTACCACCTCTTCTCACATCAATTAGTTCTTTCTCTCGTCCTAGCTACACCCTCAAATCAACCATGTCACTCTACCTCACTGCTTCAATCACAGCATACTAGTCTTCATTGCACATGTGCAAACTGTCTTAAGCCACTTTCCTCTCCTTTTATGTACGATTAATGTTAAATACGGCTTGTTACAGATATGCTCATTCCCAATTTTATATTATTATGCCTCACCACACAGTCATCTCAACATCCACTTATCAACTTTCTCTTAACACTTTGTCACGCAAATCATAGCTACCATTAGAGATGTATTATAGCAATCTTATTACTTATAGCATGGTTGCTCTCTACCACCTTATAACACGACATCTTAATAAAAATTACTTCCAGGGGATCATTAAGTTGCTTCACAGGTGGTAGTAGTGCATAGAAAAATTTTAATATCAAGTTGCGAAAGAATGCGGAACTTAAAAAAAGGGGATATGGTCATCAGAAGAAATTGTTCACTGAAAAAATTTACAACAGAAAGTTCCTACATAGTTTGAAAACGTAAGATTTTTTTTTTTTTTTTGATAAAGTATTGAAAACGTAAGATTTTAATTCGTCCATTAGGTGTTTCTACAATGGCAACAAAATGTCCTACCACAAAATATAAGGTGGACTCGATTATATACAACACATCAATGTTACAGACACATCTAATTTGTGGAGCC
Source organism: Cornus kousa (assembly GCA_025631255.1). Classification (NCBI taxonomy): domain Eukaryota; kingdom Viridiplantae; phylum Streptophyta; class Magnoliopsida; order Cornales; family Cornaceae; genus Cornus; species Cornus kousa. The sequence goes on from JAOTQH010234492.1 coordinate 2,089, forward strand.
AGCCCCCGAGCATCATACATATCTCAAAACTCATTCGCACTGTAGTTTTATTGTTAAAACCCAATGCAGCAAACAAAAAATTTACCAGTTTGATATAGAAACCTGTAAAGGAAATATTTCGTTCCATACTGAGTTGTAGATTGGCACTTACCCGTTCATCACTCATCTTTCTGAAGCCCAGTTTCTTTGTCCAGATAGATTCAGCATCCTCAGCAGCCGGGAGCACCAGGTTTTCAACATTTAGAGAATACAGTAATCTCTCGATACATAAAAATAGCGCTTGGAAATAACCCTGCCCAAAAAATAAAAAATTAACAAAACAAGATTTTGAGGCTTATATCATACTAAAGGAAATATGGTATTTCACACCCGTTTCACATACAAGACACAAACGGATGAAAACTGCATGGCTAAAGGACGGAACCCCCTACCCGGCCAGAGAAAACACCCACTCTCTCCCTGTCTAGTACCCGAATTAGGTTTCAATTTACCAACCCCAGACCTGAAGTTCTTTCTCCCCCGCCCCGCCCCGCCCCACAGCACTCTCAGATCTGAAATTGAAATGCTTTTTAAAAAAAATTATACAGAGCTGATATGAAAATTCTAAAAAGATCTTTTGCAATTTAAAACTAAAGGAACACTGTCAAATAATATGAGATAGTGGGGAAATTTTGGTACAAAGATTAGAAAAAACCCGCAATGGCATGTGGGGGCTGGGGGTGGGAGGAAAGAGACTTATGTTTGACATCAATAGTAGGCTTCAACTTTTATTTGGTGATGGTGACAAGGAGCATGGGCAAGGAGATTGAGACCCCCAAATCTTATTTTTTAAGATATTAAGGGCAGCATGGGAAATTAAAATAGCATGCGGAAAATTTTGTAATATTACTACATAATTAGAGCAGGGCTGGCAAATTTCCTAATCCCATTCAAGAACCTGTCCAAATAGTTCCAGGACATGTTACCCATTTTTTCAGGTTCATTGCCATCACTGTAGTATCTACTAACATCTACGTAAGAACACATAACTGCTAAACAACAAAAACCTACTTTTCCTTGATTTTCTCTGCTTGTAGCCACAATAGGAAGCTCAGCAACCCCCCGTCCAAAAATCCTGAGAAGACCAGCGGACACAACAACTGACCTGTACATACATTTGGTCAAACACTCATAAGAAATGACCAAGATATGAAATAGTGACAGAACAGTGAAATGAAACCAAGTAAGAAGTGATTAAACAAATAAAAGCAAACTCAAGGGAACGACTTACTTCACAATTAAAACAACACAATACATTCCTCCAAACTCTTGACCAGAAATATTTCTCCTGCATGAAAAACAAGAATTGACGTGTTGACAGGTTGGAATACAAATATGGAGTACGGCAAGGATAAAACAAATGGGTCATCAATGGGGCAGCGTAAACGCATGAAAGTACTTAATTGGATTTTCGTCCTTCTTTTACTAGGAATCAGGTTCTAATCCTTTAACAAGCACATTCATGTAGGAACAAGTCAACCTTCCCATGTACTTTAATCATGCATGCACGTATAAAGTGTATTTATGAGCTTCAGAAGCCCAAATGCTTTAGCATACAGCTCAAATGACACTCCAAAACCAATAACACCAAACAGTATCACAATATCATATGTACAGGACTATATGGATTAAAAACAAGTGTTTATTGTTGATGGGCCTGCCAAGGGGTTCCAAAGAATGAAAGGCAACTTATCTTCGAAAATTTAGTGGCAATTAAACAATATTTAAAGCAAGACTAACAAAAAAATCGATCACAATTCATAGACATACTACACTAATCTTTTCCTTTTTTAGAATAAAGAAGGCCATTAACCACGTTACCACACTTGTCAGCCAAGCTTTCACCATTTCACAAAGTAATAGCCCCTATATTAAACCCTAAACGAGAAGAATATCAGATTTAAAGTCAGTTCAGTGAGGGAGACTGCAAAAGTCACTGAATGGCTCAATCATTTCCATTAGTTTGCCCACATTTTAAATAAATAAATAAATAAGGTGTGGGAGGACGTTGCTGAGAAAATCTGCATCAAAACATTCCTTATTTGATTAGATTACCAAAAAAATAATGAAGCTTAATAAAGGTTCCATCATTCCTGAGCGGAGCTTCAATACATGTTTAATTTTCATTTTCAAACAAAGCCAGTTGAACTAATTTGCTTCTTTATAGTCTCGATTCTCGGAATTGGCAAATATACACTTAACAAGAATAGCTACAATAAGCAAATCTTAACTTACCCATATACCATAACAGGTATGAGATCACGACCAGATCTTGCGACAATAGGATCAAAACACTCCTGCCAATAGATGTCATATAATTAGGTTTTAACATAAAAATACTTAAGGAAAACATACAATAGAAACAAAGAATATCTTCATAAAACTGTTGTCCGGGCATCAAATATACAACAAAGAGAAAAGCTATAAAAAAATGGAAGGCAACATTTTCTCAGAATTAAATAATTCAATAGAGTCCATCATCCAATGGAATCCATTTTATAAGTTGCATATAGGAAGAATAACAGTAAGAACTTCAGTACATATAAAAATGCCACAAACCGATCAATCTCCTCTAGGACCTCTATATCAAACAAATTTCCAACTTCCATTCCAATCTTGGACTCTATTGAATTATTGAAATTACTTTAAATTTCAGCATGTATCAATCGTTTCAAAAGCAGCAATTTATGTAACATCAGTGTTAAATGAAAAAATGCCCATGACATCAGAGAATAAGATAAAGTCAATAAAAATATGGATGTCATATATCCAAAAGAAAATAGGGAACAAATGAATGAAAAACACCAGAAAAGCATGAAAATTGTCATGTGAACATGAATGCAGGATGTAGATCAAGAATAAAATCTTACAGGCTGCTTATAATATCATTTAAACAAATAAATAAAATTATATGCTCTTCAAGAGTGAATGCAAACAAGTATGAAATATGAAAATTGAAAAAATAAAATAAAATTGATCAGAGAATAAACAGGTAACAAGCAGCAACCACAATGAAGCAATAAAGGGGAAAAGAAAAAAGAAAATCATTAGGCTGTTTAAAATTTTATTACATATGTTAAAACCTTTTGGCAGGACAGCATAAATGGAAGAAGACAAACAAAACGTTGTATCAACAAAAACTTACACGGAAAATTGCAGCAGATCTAGAAAGCAGCGGTAGATGTTCTGGATAGCGACTTTTCCCACTCATAATTCGCCATTGAACATCATTTACAGTTCCCTCAGTTAATCCTTTCTCTACATGTTTCCTGTTTATTTTATTCAATATAGATGTCGGAATCATCTCAGCCCCACTGAAAACTAAATTCTGCAGAGCAACATGGATCCTATTGCAATCAGCACAACAAAACCACTTATCCTTGGGGAGTTCCTGCACCAATTGTAAGGAACATTAATATGTGCTAGAATAAGCATCATATGGTCACAGAATTACAAGGCATCTGAAGCTTACTTTTAAATCACATAGCCCACTGTCCCGCAAGCAACCAACATGGTATTCCTTCTCACACTAACAAGGAAGAAGAGTAAGAATCCACAAATAGAATTCAGAGCAAACATGGAAGAGAAATGCGAGCCTTACTTGATCACAGAGCATAACTGTTCTCTCATCAAATTTAGCAACACTGAAATCATGAGCCCTGGTGAACGTAACAAAGAAAAGGAAATCAGTTAACCTAACATAGAAACATGGAAGTAAACATGTAATATATGGTGTTGAACCAACGAAATCGAGTATCTGAAATAATACAAAGCAAAGGAGTTTTAAACGTTGTTAAGACTAGAGACCCTTTTGCTACCAATTTGCAGATTAGCACATAGTAGTCAGAGAATTCATATGACAATGTCTACGCATAGCATTGATACAGTCACTCCCATAAATATTTCAATTATGTCTATCTCCAGTGACCCTAATGCCTTCTGCTTTTTCTGTGACATTAACTATCCCAATTCCTTACATCCGTGCCCTTCCACTTGACAACTATTACTTCTAAGTAACCAAACCAACCATATTGTTATACTGCAGCCAAAATTACTTTGTCTGTAAATAGCCAAATCAAACAAAATATTCAATTAAGAAAAAGTGTCTTTATATTTTAATCTCGAAGTCACAGGGTTGAGTGTCTCCACCGGCAGTGAACAAGTAAAGAAACTCAAACTAACACCATAATTCATAAATAATTATGAGAGCGCAGTGAAATGCACAAATAAAATTAGAGAAAAACAAGAGAGAGATAGGCCGAAACCTTGTAAATCGAATTGTTCTCATCCAATTAAAAATGAAATAAAACTAAACAACTGCAAGTCATAGCAATCAACCTGCAAACAACACAACCGCCAATTTCAGCTTCTGGTGCTTTGACGAGTCGCGTCAACCGTACTATGATAGGTTTTCCAATATTTGAGGACTCTCCAACAGCTTTTCTACCAAGACTGAATTTATCTCGACAATATGGACACTGCCAACCATCTTTAGGGGGAGTTTGTAATTCCAAACAAACTGCAAGACAAAAAATAGATACGAAGAAAATCAGCTGAGAAACACATACTATAGTGAAAAATTTTCTAACAAAGAAATTCACATCAAAAGTGTAAGACACAAAAGTAAACAGAAGTAACCTGTAATATATAAGTCCCAAAAAACTTGAAATAGGACTTACTGAACATTTTCCATATGTAAATTGAGAAAAGGACTAAAATAGATCTAGCATTCTCATAGATCAATGATCAACCTAATACTCTAAAAACTAACAATATAATAAGGCAAACCGGGATGAAGAAAACTAAATATTAAACAGTTCAACACCACAAGGAATGATGTTTTAGCCCCTGCCATTATTAATTCCTGCATGAACCACAGAAATTTGCTGTCCAAAAATCTATTACACGGAAGTAAGTAGCATACACACAGACACGATACGACACAAACATGTCGACACGTCGAATCCTAAAGATGTAGAACATGAATATGGCATGGACACACTATTTATAAATAATTTTTTTTATTTACATATTATAAAACTTTATTTTTTAATTTATATACTAAGTTACTTTAACATAATTTAGAAGATGAATTTATGCGAATTTATGTGATATATTGTAATGATCGTTATATCATAAGCCACATATGATACTATATGATACCATTCCACTACTTTGTCATCACAAATATGCGCTTGTCCTAAATGAAAAAGTATGACCATGTGTATAAGGTTAATTTTTCTTAAAGAAAAACAGTCAGGCACTTTAAGATGTGTTCATATTATTTTCAACATTGCCGAACATTGCTACATCAGATATGTGTGTTATATAAGATCCTTGTTCAGGAAGTGTCCGTGAAGTTGACCAATTGTCTCAAAGTGTCAGCTAAGCATCCACGAAACTATTTTTTATTTCTGAATTAGAGACACATCCATGAAGTGTTGGACACTCTCCAAGGAGTCCATGAAGTATGGTGTCCGACACGGATATAGCTCATTTGCAAAAGTGTTGTTGCTTCCTAGACGCCAAGGATAGAAACACGAGGCAAACTACATAAAAAAAAATTACATAAATGAATAAATAAAAGAAGGGAAAATTTAATAAATGACAACTTATGTTGGATGCCTTACAAATACGACTGTGTCCAAAAAATAGTAGAGGGGTTTGATTTAAGGGTTGGTAGAGAGAGAAAAAATAAAATAAAATAAGCAAAGAACAAGACCATAAAGTCACATATTCACCATTGCCTTCACATACTTAATTGATTTCGATCTAGAATTGCAAGAATTCTGGTTCCTCCTCCTCCTCCTCCTCCTTTCTTCTTAAATCAGAAGAAAAGAGAAACAATAAGAGGTACAGTCAACAGCCACCATCACCGCAGCTCCACCATGCCAGCGACAATGAAACAGCCTCTCTCCACAGCCAAGAGCGTTGATACCCAAATGTGGTTTTCTCTTTTATTTCCGGGTCTCGTCATTTGTGGAATTTTTCTTCAAAATTTCCATCGATTATTCTCTCTCTGAGGTTGAAAATTGGTAGAGGGGTTTGATTTGGAGGTTGGGTGGAGAGAGAAATTAAAAAAAAAAAAAAAGGATAAAAAAATTGGCAGAGAACAAGACCATGTGACATATGATGAGAGTGATGAAAGTGTAGAGCAAATTGAAGTGGTGGTGGGTTTGTTAGGGTCGAATCGTGCGGTGGTGGACGGTGGGGATGGAGGTGAAGATTTTAGTCTTTTTAGTTGTTCCAAAGCAGCCTGTAATTCTTCCTCAATTTGGGGCTTATTGATAATCCACCACCATACAAACTGATTCAATGGAATGCAAACTGATTCAATGGAATAAATTTGCATTTATTCACCGGGCTTGGGTGCGTGGTGGGTTGTGATTGGTGGTGTTGGACGGTGGGGATGGAGGGGTTTAGGGCCGACGGTGGCGATGAGGGCTAGAGAGAGTCAGAGATAGAGAAGGGGGTTAAAGTGGTGGGTGGCGGTCGAGGGTTGTGGGGTGGTTTGGTGGAATTTTAAATTTTATTTTATTTGACAAATTCTGAGAGTATAATTCCTTGTTTGGTAATTACTTTAGTTTATTGGCTGTTTCACCCATATACTATTTGGATACGATCATATTTGTAAGACCAAAAAAATAAGTTGTTATTTATTAAATTTTCCCATAATAGAATAATAATAATAAAAGCAACCACTCTTTAAGAATTTCAAACTGCTGCCTTTTAGAATAAATGACAATATTGTTATTCACTGCCACCTTAGTGAAATGACAATATTTTTGTATTTCAATTTTATTAATAAATTAATAGAGTTATTCAATATCAATTTCCATTACCATTCCAATTTCAAGACTCAGTCTATTAAACCTTTTAGGTCAATAGGACTTAGGTTGACAAATTTCGTAGAAAAACACCAGTCATGCAACTTTTGTTTTTAAGGTTAATTTCAATGATAAACCTTTTAGGTCAATAGGAATTAGGTTGACAAATTTCGTAGAAAAACACCAGTCATGCAACTTTTGTTTTTAAGGTTAATTTCAATGACACCCCTTGAGGTTTGGCCAAATCTCACATGAAAACATCTTTCAAAAATAAGTATCACTTAGCCCCAAATCACTTTTCCGTCTCTAACACCGTTAATAAAATATGAATGGACATTTTTACCCTCATTTATTTATTGTATTTTAATTCAAAGTATCAGAAATCTAAAATGACTGAACTACCCTCACTAATTACTCTGACCTACAACTCTCTTTCTCTCTCTTGACTTCACCTTTCTCTCTCAGGCCATCTCACTAACTCACCTTTCTCTCTCTTTCACAGACTCACCCTTCCTAACCACAACTATAAAACTCTAACACAACTTTAACATTGATATCTCTCAAGAATTGTATATATATACATCGTCAATGTATATAGCATACGGATGGCCGCAAGTCACCCCTCTCGAATCAGAACATACCAAAAGGTGCTCAAAACCCAAAAATGCTACCAGGCCAGTGCAATATTCTCTTTACAATCACCTATCCTTTTGCTATCTTGTTGGCCCAAAGGTTGATTACTTTGTTGCTCCTTCATTGCTAACTTAAGGTTGATTACTTTGTTGCTCTTTCATTACTAGTTGATTATATATATATATATATATATATATAATTAATTTGTACTTGGTTATAGTTTTGTGCATTTATATACATATTCAGTATGTTTGTAGTGCAAATTCTCAAATTTATCACCATTTACTTCAATTTTCTTTGTAATTATGGTATTATGTTTAATGGATTTTAAAATTGTTCTCTGGTGATGGCTATACATATATATATATATATGTATGTATGTATATAATCTATACATACTTGGTGGGAGAAGAGAGAGATAGAGAAATGGGTTCAATTTTTTGATATTTTGGACATTTAAAATGGATCTTAGGGGTATTTAAGTCATTTTATATATGAAACAACCTTTAGGTAAGTCAAATGGGTAGAAATGTAATTTTACATGTGAAAAGTAGTCTGACACCATTAAAAAGTGACGTTTGGGGTGTGAGTGAAAAACGGATCAAACGTTTCTAATGTGAGTGATAGTTATCTTCGAAAGATGTCTCCATATGAAATTTGGCCAAACCTCAGGGGGTGTTACAGAAATTAACCCTTGTTTTTTAATTTCTACTTTAGTTAAAAAATTCAAAAGTTGGTTTTTTTTTTTATAAGTGAAATCCAAAAGTTGGTTAGTGTTCATTATTACCTCTTACTCATGGTTGAAGATGAAATTGATTTACAAACAAGGTAAATGCGTAATCTTCTATACAAGGATAAAAAGGTAATTTGACACATGGATGCACTGGCCATATTAGAGTTCACGCATACATTCTTCAGGATTTTTAATTATACAATATTTGATTTAATTCAGAATATCCTATTTAATATGCATATAAGTGTTTTTAAAATCTTCCATTCTAAAATTTTCTTAGTACAAAAACTGCTGTAGATTTCGACCCATGGAACTATCGATTGAGGGCCACTGGAGTTGTATCAATCGAGCGGAGCGGAAATTCAATTTCCTTTTCATTTTAAAACATCGAAAACTCTACTCTCTATATAACTCTATTTTTGTCTGTAAATACGCTTCTCTTAGGCAAAATACAATTAACCAGAGAATACATATCTAGAGCACATAGAAAGAGAATATTTGTGAGTTCCATAATTGCATCTAGTTTTATTTGCATTCATCATTCTTGCATTAGCATTGTCGAGTGTATTATTAGTGTTTTAACATCTATCATTGCAGTGTTATTCTTAAGAGTTCAACGCCAAAGTCGATCCATAACAGATTTTGAATCAGACAACTAATGGCTATGACTGAATCACTGATGCAGGAAGCAGATTTGCGAGGAGCAAAATCTGCTAAAGAGCGGATCGTATGACTGGAGACTTGAGGAGAGTTTGTTGGATGATCTGTGCCAAGAGGTAACTAGGGGTTTCCAAGGTTTTAGGAAACTGTGAACCTAGGTCGTAATACTTCTCTCTCACAATGGATTAGGATTGCCTTGAGGCCCTGGACTATGTCCCATAGTTTTTTCGGTTGGGTTTTCCATGTACAAATCTTTGTATCTATAATTAACGGCTTTACATGTTGATTGCGTGATTTGAATGATGGATTGATGGGATTTTAAATTCTAGTAACAATTCGGCTTTACATGGGATTGCGTAATTTCTGTTAATCCAACCAATAAGACCCATTCATCCCCTCTCCGTGTCTACATCACGAACCTTGCACGACTCTATCAAAGCCTTGGGTTATGGTCTAACAAATTTTCAGGACCCACAAATCCAAAATCCACGAGAGGGCCAATTCAGGGGTTCTACCAAATCAAAAAGCCATGTAACAACCGGACTTTGATCTAGGGATGGCAATTTCCCTCGACCTGGCATATTTCCGCTCCACCCCTAAATGGGTTTGGGGGTAGGTATGGTAAAATAATTAAAAACATGAAGCAGGTTTGGGGAGGATTTAATGATGAACCTGCCCCGATTATATATGTACCTTTACTTTTATATATATATATATAATATATATTTAATATTTTTAAGACCCTTGTTACTTTGCTCGAAGTGTCAATTAATAAATGAATATTTACTACTTCGTAATTTAAAAGTTGGGCTAGCATAATTATTAGCCCAATTTGAGGACATTGGGCTAGTTGTTTTATTTTTATTTTTTAACAACATAACAAAAGTGGCAAAACCCGCCCCGCCCCGCAATTAAACGAAGCACGCGAGGCAGAATCAGTACTTTGTCTACCGGAGTAGGGTCGAGGTGGTATACCAATTACAAACCCGTCATGGAGTAGGGGCGAAATTAGTATGATGGATTTTCTAACAGGGCGTAGTAGGGTTAGTGAACCCCACCCCACTGCCATCCCTAAGTTTGATCCCTCAAGTATGTCATATGAACATATGTATATATTATTTACTTTGATCCTTTCTATAACAACAAAAGTCTAAAGAAAAAAATAAATATATATATAAAAGAATGAAAGAAAAGAAGCCACTATCATTGTCTTGTGTGTGCGCATGTGTAAAAATTGGTTAAAATTATATACAGAATATATAACTAAATTTAATTGTACTCTGTTGGTACCGTATGCATTAAATTTTTATACGATCTATTAAATATGTTTAGCTAAAGAAACAATTTGGTCCTTGCATTTCCAATTAAAAAATCAACAATTTTGAAGGGAAAAAGATAGATCATATGGGAGATTATTTAATTATTTGGGTAACTCAACAAGTTTCTTCTTTTTAATGAAAAAAGTAAATCCATAAAACGAAGCACTAGCGAAACCAAATACACATATGATATATTATGTATCTTCTTGACTTTGGAAGTGATTACAAGCTGGTTGTGGCAGCATTAAGGGAGTTCCAGATAGAAGGTTGAAAAGTGACACTGCCTATGTATTTGAAGGAAAGATGCCAACAAAAACATTATCGTGGTGGCAACAAGGTGTCAGTGCTGGAACATGGTGGAGGTGGTTGCAATAGTCACCCATTAGGGAGGGGGTAATTTACTATGGTAACGAAGACAATGGCTATACATGGGGTTTCTTTCTTAATTTTAACTTTTTCATCTCTGCTTCAGATCTCATTAGCAAATATAGTATATAATACAACTCCTTTTAAGATCTATATATCTCCTTTTTGCAGCACAAGTTAAATTCTTTTACATTGGGTGAACTTTCTGGTTCACTTTTGTACCCCAACAAAAAATGATTAATTTAAGGACCACAAGTTTAAAAAATAATTAAAAAAAAAAACCTAACGAGTTAAGCCAAGGGCACTGTCAAGTCTGTCAATAGAAAGCATCTCATATTCAGTTGCAAGTGTGTTGAATTTCATGATTCTACTTTTCAGTTCAAGCCTTATAAGGTACAAATCTTTAAAATTGATAAACAATGTCAGGTCAATGAGAGGGATCAGTTTTCCTTGACCTGGTCTTTTGAACAGGCAGCACAGAAACTAGGGGGTCAATCAAGTTCTGTAGCTTCAACCATTAACAATCCTGTAACTATTGTGGCCAAGGCCACCTGTCTAGTATGGGAATCCACGTCTGCAAGGACGGACCCAGAAAATTATGTGAGGGGGCGGCCTTTAACAACAATATTTTTTTTTTTGATAAGTAGCCTTTAACAACAATAATATATATATATATATATATATATATATATATATTGTG
>JAOTQH010234503.1:0-13364 GCA_025631255.1 Cornus kousa
TCTTTCAAAGATTCAATCTTTATACATTAAAAAGGTTTAGTGACATGATAGGTACCTTTATTGAGTTATTTTCATTCAAAGATTCAATCTTTACTCATTAAAACACTCTTCGCGACTTCATAGGTAACTCGAATAAGTTTAACTCAAAACTCTAATTTTCTTTCAAAGATTCAATCTTTATACATTAAAAAGGTTTAGTAGTATGATTGGTACCTTATTTGAGTTATATTCAATCAAAGATTCAGTCTTACTCATTAAACCACACTTCGCGACTTCATAGGTAACTCGAATTAGTTTAACTCAAAACTCTTATTTTCTTTCAAAGATTCAATCTTTATACACTAAAAAGGTTTAATGGCACGATAGGTACCTTTATTGAGTTATTTCTATTCGAAGATTCAATCTTTACTCATTAAAACACTCTTCAGAACGTCGAAGGGAACTCGAATAAGTTTAACTAAAAAGTCATATTTTCTTTCAAAGATTCAATCTTTATCCCATAAAAAGGTTTAATGACATGATAGGTATCTTTATTAAGTTATTTTCATTCAAAGATTTTATCTTTACTTATTAAAATAATCTTCGCGACTTCATAGTTAAATCGAATAAGTTTAACTCAAAATTCTCATTTTCTTTCAAATATTCAATCTTTATACATTAAAAAGGTTTAATGAACTGATAAGTACCTTTATTGAGTTATTTTCAATCAAACATTCAATCTTTACTCATTAAAACACTCTTCGTGACGTCAAAGGGATCACGAATATGTTTAACTCAAAACTCTCATTTTCTTTCAAAGATTTAATCTTTATACATTAAAATGGTTTAGTGACATAAATGGTACCTTGATTGAGGTATTTACATTCAAAAATTCAATTTTACTCATTAAAACACTCTTCAGGACGTCGAAGGGAATTTGAATAAGTTTAACTCAAACTCTCATTTTCTTTCAACGATTCAATCTTTATAAGTTAGAAAGGTTTAGTGACATGATATGTATCTTTATTGAGTTATTTTCATTCAAAGATTCAATCTTTACTCATTAATACACTCTTCGCGACTTTATAGGTAACTCGAAAAGGTTTAACTCAAAACTCTCATTTTCTTTAAAAGATTCAATCTTTATACTTTAAAAAGGTTTAGTGACATGCTAGGTTCTTTATTTGAGTTATTTTCATTTAAAGATTAAATCTTTACTTAATAAAACACTCTTCGGGACGTTGAAGAAACTCGAATAAGTTTAACTCAAAACTCTAATTTTCTTTCAAAGATTCAATCTGTATACATTAAAAAGGTTTAGTGGCATGATAGGTACCTTTATTGAGTTATTTTCATTGAAAGATTCCATCTTTATTCATTAAAACACTCTTCGCGACTTCTTAGTTAACTCGAATAATTTTAACTCAAAACCATCATTCTTTCATAGATTCAATCTTTATACATTAAAAAGGTTTTCTAACATAATCGATATCTTTTATTGAGTTATTTTCATTGAAAGATTTAATTTTCACTCAATCAAACAGTCTTCGTGACGTTAAAGGAATCTTAATTAAGTTTAACTCAAAACTCTCATTTTCTTTCAAAGATTTAATCTTTATACATTAAAATGGTCTATTGACAGAATAGGAACTTGATTGAGGTATTTCCATTTGAAGATTCAATCTTTACACTTTAAAACACCCTTCTGGACGTAGAATGGAACTTGAATAAGTTTAACTCAACACTTTCATTTTCTTTTAAACATTCAATCTTTATACATTAAAAAAGTTTAGTGATATGATAGGTACCTTTATTGAGTTATTTTCATTCAAAGATTCAATCTTTATTCATTAAAACATTCTTCGCGACTTCATATTTAACTCGAATAAATTTAACTCAAAATCCTCGTTTTCTTTCTAAGATTCAATCTTTACACATTAAAAAAATTTATTGACATGATTGATACCTTTATTGAGTTATTTTCATTCAAAGATTCAACATTTACACATTAAAACACTCTTCGCGACTTCATAGGTAACTCGTATAAGTTTAACTCAAAACCATCATTTTCTATCAGAGATTCAATCTTTATACATTAAAAAGTTTTTCTGACATGATCGGTACCTTTTATTGAGTTATTTTCATTCAATGATTCAATCTTTACTCATTTAAACACTCTTCGTGACGTCAAAGGGATCTCGAATAAGTTTAGTTCAAAACTCCCATTTTCTTTCAAAGATTTAATCTTTATACATTAAAATAGTCTTGTGACATAGTAGGTACCTTGATTAAGATATTTCCATTCAAAAATTCAATCTTTACTCATTAAAACACTCTTCGGGACGTCGACGACAACTCGAATAACTTTAATTAAAAACACCAATTTACTTTCAAATATTCCATCTTTATACATTAAAAAGGTTTTGTGACACGTTAGGTACCTTTATTAAGTTATTTTCTTTCAAAAATTGAATCTTTACTCACTAAAACACTCTTCGTGATGTCGAAGGAATCTCGAATAAGTTTAACTCAAAACTCTCATTTTCTTTCAAATATTCAATTTTCATACATTAAAAATGTTTAGTGACATGTTAGGTACCTTTATTGAGGTATTTTCATTCGAAAATTTAATCTTTATTCATTAAAACACTCTTAGCGACTTCATAGGTAACTCGAATAAGTTTAATTCAAAATCTCATTTTCTTTCAAAGATTGAATCCTTATACATTAAAAAAGTTTAGTGACATGATAGGTACCTTATTTGAGTTATTTTCATTCATAGATTCAATCTTTACTCCTTAAAACACTCTTCGAGACGTCGATGAAAACTCGAATAAGTTTAACTCAAAACTCTCATTTTCTTTCAAATATTCAATCTTTATACATTAAAAAGGTCTAGTGACATAATAGGCACCTTTATTGAGGTATTTTCATTCAAAAATTCAATCTTTACCAATTAAAACACTTTTCGGGACGTCAAAGGGAAATAGAATAGGTTTAACTCAAAACTCTCATTTTCTTTCAAAGATTCAATCTTTACACGTTAAAATGGTCTAGTAATATAATAGGTACCTTGATTGAGGTAATTTCATTCAAAGATTCAATCTTTACTCATTAAAACACTTTTCGTGACGTCAAATGGATCTCGAATAAGTTTAACTCAAAACTCTCATTTTCTTTCAAAGATTTAATTTTATATATTAAAATGGTCTAATGACATAATTTGTACCTTCATTAAGGTATTTCCATTCAAAGATTCAATCTTTACTCATTAAAACACTCTACGGGATGTCAAAGGGAACTGGAACAAGTTTAACACAAAACTCTCATTTTCTTTCAAAGAATCAATCTTTATACAATAAAAAGGTTTAGTGACACGATAGGTACCTTTATTGAGTTATTTTCATTGAAAGATTCAATCTTTTCTCATTAAAACACTTTTCACGACTTCATAGGTAATCCGAATAAGTTTAACTCAAAACTATTATTTTTTTTTCAAAGATTCAATCTTTATACCTTAAAATGATCTAATGACATAGTCGATACCTTTAATTTGGTATTTTCATTCAAAGATTCAATCTTTACACATTAAACACTCTTTAGGACGTCAAAGGGAACTCGAATAAGTTTTACTGAAAACTTTCATTTTCTTTCAAAAATTCAATCTTCATATGTTAATAAGGTCTATTCACATAATAGGTAACTTGATTGAGGTATTACCCTTCAAAGATTCAATCTTTACTCATTAAAACACTCTTCATGACGTCTAAGGGATCTCGAACAACTTTAACTCAAAACTCCCATTTTCTTCAAAAGATTAAATCTTTATACATTAAAATGTTCTAGAGACATAATGGGTACATTGAATGAGGTATTTTCTTTCAAAGATTAAATCTTTACTCATGAAACACTCTTCGGGACGTCGAAGAGAACTAGAATAAGTTTAACACAAAAAACTTAAGATCTTTCCAAGATTCAATCTTTATACATTAAAATGGTCTATTGACATAATAGGTACCCTTATTGAGGTATTTTAATCCAAAGATTCAATCTCTACTCATTAAAACAAAACACTTATTTTCTTTCAAAGATTCAATCTTTATACATTAAAAAGGTGTAGTGACATAATAGGTACCTTTATTGGGTTATTTTCATTCAACGATTCAATCTTTACTCATTAAAACACATTTCGCGACTTCATAGGTAACTCGAATAAGTTTAACTGAAAACTCTTATTTTGTTTCTAATATTCAATCTTTATACATTAAAAAGGTCCAATGACATAATAGGCAACTTTATTGAGGTATTTTCATTCAAAGATTCAATCTTTACTCATTAAAACACTCTTCGGGACGTCAAGGGCAACTCGAATAAGTTTAACTCAAAACTCTCTTTTTATTTCAAAGATTCAATCTTTATACGTTAAAAAGGTCATGTGACATAATAGGTAACTTGATTGAGGTACTACCCTACAAAGATTCAATCTTTACTCCTTAAAACACTCTTCGTAACGTCAAATGGATCTCGAATAACTTTAACTCAAAACTCACATTTTCTTCCAAAGATTTAATCTTTATACATTAAAACGGTTTAGTAACATAATAGGTACCTTTATTAGTTTATTTTCATTCAAAGATTCAATCTTTACTCATTAAAACACACTTCGGGATGTCAAAGGAAACTCGAATAAGTTTAACTCAAAACCCGCATTTTCTTTCAAAGATTCAATCGTTATACGTTAAAATGGTCAAGTAATATAATAGGTACCATAATTGAGGTAATTCCATTCAAAGATTTAATCTTTACTCATTAAAACACTCTTCGTAAAGTCAAAGGGAACTCGAATAAGTTTAACTCAAAACTCTCATTTTCTTTCAGATATTCAATCTTTATACAAGAAAAAGGTTTAGAGATATGATAGGTGGCTTTATTGAGTTATTTTCATTCAAAGATTCAATCTTTACTCATTAAAACACTTTTCGCGACTTCATAGGTAACTCGAATAAGTTTTGTCTTTTTTATTTTTTATTTTTAAAACCTTTTTCCCTTCTAAATTGAATGAAGAAGATAAAAACGTTGATGGGAGAGAGAGGGGGAGATGAAAATATATTTCCATAACTGAAAGGGTAATTTTAGTATTCTAAAAAAAATTATTTATTTATAAAATTAGGGATAGAAGTTTCCTTTCCTTTAAGAATGTAGTGCAAGTGTCAAGAAGTGGTGTGCACATATCCCCTCCCTTTTGTTTTGAAATTATGTTAAAATTATTTAAATCAAAATAAAAAATTTATTTCTTGTAAGTTTTTTATTCTATATAATGGCATATGAGCTTAAATCACATAAAGTGGGAGCAAAAGTAGAGCGCGAACGCTTCAAAATCTATTTTTTTTGAAAGCTAGAGCATCTTGATAGTGTCTTTGTATTTGGTTTAAATAAAATTATATTAGGTCCTGACTTATATATATATTCATTGTTATTTATTCCATTAAAGATATATGAAGATATATGTAATAAATAAGCCAACTTTTCTCACTAATAAATGCCTGATTTATTTGTAATATTATCCAGTGAGAAAGTTTTTTAGTAATATATATATATATATATATGGTAGTATAGCAATGCCATACAGCTGGTGAAATTTATGTGATTAATGTATATATTGAGTAATAATGTAAGTAATAAATGCATATATAGTAATATAAATGTTCCATAATTCTAACAAATTTAATTGTATAAAGTAAATTCGTAATTAGGAAAACAAATTCGCAATGCGGATTTTGTGCAAATTTGCTCTCAAATGACAAATTCGCGTGCTGAGCTTGAGAGCGGCCTCTCTCAACGAATTGATTTTATAGGCATTCTTAATTAGCTTGTGAGCACAACAGCGGTATTTATGATGCACTCATACTAGCTATCCTTTTTTAATATTATGACTTTTTAATTAATTACATTGTTTCCCTTTAAAATTATATCATTGTGGCTTTAAATTTAAATGTGCATGTTGCCAAATTGGATTTTTTTTTTTGAAAACTCAAATGCTAATTATAAAAAATATATATATATTTTTTGTTTTAACTTCAAATGGTATAACTAATTTGGACACCTAAAAAAGAATAATAGAATATTGGGCAATATATAATATATGATGATTACTATACTTAAAAAGAGAGGATGTGTGAGTGGGGTGAGGGTGATGGTGATGGGGTAATTTCATCCTTATAGGTTTTAAATAAAAAATATTAAAAAATGAGGATAAAAATGTTATTTCACAACCATTTTAAGTGATTTGGGATGTGAGTGATAGCATTTTTTGAAACATAAATTCAAAGTGATATTTGACCATACGTGAAAAGGTGTGAATAAAAATAATCCAAAATTTTAATATCCTACAAGTTTTACAAAAAATTTAGATTACCTAATCCTCATTCCATTAGAACTCTTTTATATACAGTATAAAAAGTAATCCAAAAAAATAGGACTTACAGCGAAAGAAAGTACACGTACCTATTTCAATAGGAAAGAGTGGCTTTAAAAAACTTTGGGCTCAAGTGAATATTGAAACAAGCAGACATTGTGGTAGGCACCACAAATTAACGAGAAGGCGAGTAGAAGAAAAACTTGAAAGGCCATGGAATTGAAAGCAAATTGTGAGACATGCGAATACCTTCCGGATCATGTCGTTTTTGAAATACTCTTAAAACTGTCCGTCAAGTCTTTGTTACGGTTTCGGTGCGTGTCACAGTCATGGCGCTCTTTCATCTCTGATCCCCACTTCATCGAAACACACGTCAACGCCCAAAGACACCGGAGACTACTAACTATTTCCCCTCTGCTTGGTAATCGTCTCCATTCCATAAATCTAGAACCAACCAAGGCAACCGCCATTAATGATATTGAAGCACTGATGATTACTGATATTTTGGATACACAGGATACAGAGCTTTGTGGTATGTGGTTGAAAATAATTGGTTCGTGTAATGGGTTGCTATGCGTAATGTATCAAAAGATAAATAGTTTCCGTAGCTTATACATAGTAAATCCTTCGACAAGAGTCTCCAAGAAAGTGCCAGAGTTGGATTTCTGTGATTGGATAACTTATGATATATATGGATTTGGCTGTGATCACATCGATCATGATTACAAACTGTTGAAAGCAGACAAAGACAACGTACACATATATTCACTCAAAACCAATTCTTGGAAGAAGGCTCAGTCAGGTTATCCTCACGATTACTACGAACCTATTGGGACATCTCTGAACGGAGCCATCCATTGGATTTGTATTGATCCAGAGCAGCCGAAGCTATTAGTGATCGTTGGTTTCAGTTTGGCGGACGAGAAATTCTGGAAGAGTCCTGTGCCTGTCGGGATGTTTCCAATCGAATTAGGGGTGTTTAGAGGATGTCTTTGTGTGCTGAGTCGTAATTATGGTGATTTTTGGGTGATGGAGGAATATGGCGTGACAAAATCTTGGACTAAAGTTGTGATTGAAACTCCATCTTTTAACACCAAGGATTTGGTTTTGCAGAGTTATGAATTATTGAAGAATGATGAACTATTGTTTGAGATAGATTCCGGCAAGTTTGTTTTATGGAACATAAGAGAGAGGACTGGTAGGGATTTAATACTTCCAGGAATTCAAGATGCAAGTGCATACACGTTTTTAAGAGTAGAAGGTTATGTGGAGAGCCTCATCTCACCCATCATGGGTGTTTGAAAAAAAAAAAAAAAAAAAAAAAAAAAAAAAAAAAAAAAAAAAAAATTATGTTTTTTTGTATGTAATGTAATATTGTTTTATTAAACTAATAATGTGTTTTTTTTTTTTTTTTTTTTTTCTTTCTAATTTATCTTCTACGTTTTCATCTTATTTGTTACCATGTTTTATTTTTTAACCTAAAACAAAAAATAATAGTCATCTTTTTCCTCTAATAGTCATCATTGAAAAGGTAAACTTTCCATAGAACTCAAACTGAATATTTATTTTCTTTTCTACTTTTAGAGTGATAATCGTAATAGACCACCGGAGTGTGGTGGTAGGTGACAGGTCACGTTCATCTTTAGTCTTCAGTCACTGTGAGTCCTTTTTCTCTCTCTCCATCTGTTCGCGGAACACTGCGAAACACCACCAATTACATGGAACTTGGAGATGACTGCCCACGCTTCATATAATTTCTTTTAGGTTTCTTTGTTATCTTCTAATATCAGTCTCTCTCTATATATATATGTTACTATGAGCATGAAACTTGGGCAAATTTAATTGGAAAACCATTAATGTTCATATAGGTTATGCATATCAATTTGATCATGCAAGTGGTGTAAATATATATATATATATATATATATATATTTTCCTAAATTGCCTGCTTATGAATTTATTTGTGGAGATATAACGTTTTTATAATGCTCTGTTTGTTAGGGTTTTGTTTATAATTTGATGAAGCATGTTTAATTAGTTATTTGTTGATTAATTGTTGCTGCTGCTGCTGGATTGCATAGGGTGTATTTGTTGTGATCTGACCTAAGTATATTGGGCCAACGCGATACTGACAGGCATGAAATTTGTTGCAAACCGACTGGTTCCGTAAACCATGTTGGAAGTTGCTGCTTTCAACCTTTTCAAAACAAACAACATATGGCCCGTTGGACATCCGATTCGTTTTATACACAACTTTGTTGCAGGGATGTTTTAGAAAAAATGGGAATCATATTTTGTAATGAAAATATGTTTTGGGAAATTCAAAAATTTGTTTTAGTTCATCCGCTATAATACCAAAGCATATGATATCACCAATTTGGTGACATGTTTTTGGACTAAAAAATTTAATATGTTATGAATCATTCCAAACCAATATCAATTATCCCAAACATGATATGGGCCCATAGTGTCCTTTTTTTTAAACAAGCTGACATGGTTTCTGTAAGTCCTTGAGAAGAATAAGGGAGAGAAGATCAGTACAACATTAAAGACCGAGGTGATGGTAGAGGGAAATCCGTCCTTGAAACCTTAACAGAGACTAACCATAGAGTCTTTATGATCTTTGAATTCTGCCTTCAATGCTTCCCTCCACCCTCTTTTTATAGCCTTGAGTATTGGGGTCTTTACCTGTTAGTTAAGCGGGTAAACGGATAAAGACCCATGCCGCTTTATTGGTTATGGTGTCCTATCTCTAGCCTTTTCAGACTTATTGTTAGGTTTGCATACTTTCTTTACACTTTTAGTAGGGGTGACAAAGTTCGATATGACCCGCTAACACAACACGAGTTAAATGGGTAATGGGTTTACCATAAATGGATTCGTGTCGTAAACGGGTTGATACGAATAACCCGTTTAGTTAAACGTGTCGTGTTCAAGTTTGTGTGGCTTAACCCGTGTAACCCGTTTAATTAAATATGTAACTCGTGAATCCGTCTAACCCGTTACCTATTTTGACCTGATTATTAGAGACATTTTGATCATTTCATTGTTACACAAGAAACCCTATTAAGGCTATTATACAAAATATATCAACACCAGACAACTATTCAGTCTTACGCAGCGCCTTCTCTTCACTCTTCACTCTTCACTCTTCATTCTCTCTCTCTTGGTCTCTCCTCTTTCGTCTCTCTCTCTCAAAGACGGTCAGACAACTCCCTCTCTCTCTCAAATTCACACCACACCAGCATACCTCGAGCGACCAAGAACACTAAGCTCTACACTTCGAGCAAACTAGTGAAGAACACAAATCTTGAACAATCGAAGTAAGTTTTCTACTTTTCTTTAATTTTTTTTTTGTTTTTTCTCTTTCAGATCTACTTTGAAACAATAAGAGGTCGATTTCTTTTGTCTTTCCTCTTTCAGATCTACTTGAAAACAAATCTTCTTTAATTTTTTTCTCTCAGATTTACTTTTAAACAAGTTTTATCTAATTTTTTTATTTTTTTTCCATTGTTATTGCTGTTTTTTTAGAAAATTTGATGTATATATGCATCGGTGCTTCTGTCCTTTCTAATTTGGGGGTGTTCACTGAATCATTGGTTTGTAACTTTGTATGCCTTTTCTGTTTTAATGTTTTATTTTGTGAAAACACTTATTAATTTATGAAAAGACTTTTTTTGGTTCAACCCTGAAGATGGATAGAGTAAGAGTGAGGAATAATTTTCCACGCTTCTAAAATGTCAGTGTTACAGTGGTAGCTTGCAGTTGTGGTTTTTGTTCCTTTTTTTCATTTAAAAATCCTAACATAGACACAGACAGACAGACACAGTTTATTGTGAAAGTGTGCAAAAAGTAGGATTAGTCAAACTGAAAAGAATTAAAATCGAAAAACAACACTTAAAATTTTGATCATAACAAAATGGCAACGCATCGTGTCATTAAAAGAGATAATGGTCATTGGTCGTAGTAGCAAAATCACAGGAAAACTATTACAAACAATTTTAGTTATACTAGTTTTAACAAAAGTTATACTAGTTTTAACAAATATGTTAAGACAATTGGGCTATCTGATTTTTTAAAATTTGTTTTGCATAAATTTGGGATTATATGCAAAGAAAGTAGCATTTTGGTAATTTTTGGTAATTTTTGTGCCTAAGGTAAGAGAATTTTATGTATACGAAGAAATTATACAAGCATATATATATATATATATATATATATATATATATATATAGTCAGCCAAAAAGGGTGATCCCAACAGTAAGAAAGATTGAAAATACAACGGCAAAGTAAAATTTTAATAATAACAATAATTATGAAGAACATATTCAGCTGAAGGTAGTGACATTAATAACCCTGGCACCATAGTTTCATTACTGACTTCTTTACATGTCTATATTTTTGTTAGGTTTAGCTTTGTGTTACACCAAATTGTACATATATATGTAGCTCAAAATTGCTGCAGTCTTCATCATTTCTTTACTAGCTTTACATGTCTTCATAATTAAGTACTAGTTTATTAATTTTTTTTACAAGTGGTAAGGATTTATTTATTATTATTTTTTGTTTATCAATTTAATAGTGTGAGTTACGTGAGTAATGCACTGTGTAAATTGTTATGTTGATTAAGTTGTGATTCACACTTTAATAATTTAGAGGGGTGAATAGGTCAACTTGTTTAATTTTTGTTTGATTAATTATTATATATGTCTTCTTTATTAATTATTATATATGTTTGATTTATTTATTTATTTATTTATTTTTGGTAATATTTAGGTAAAAAAGCCCATTTGTTTTATTTTTCACATAATTTGTTATATGCATTCTTTTATATTTCAATTTTCTTTTCTTTTCTTTTTCTTTGTTATTTTTTTATTTTATTATTATTATTTTTTTATCTAAACTTATTTTACACTTACCTATTTTGTAGGAATTTCTACTTTTGGGTGTTTCAGAAAAGAGTGCATGCAAATTTCAGAAGAAAGTTTTTGAGTTGTGGATCTTTAGCTTTTAAGAAGATTGCATGTTACCCTAACATTTCTATTAAATATTTTTATTTCGGTCTGTAATAACTTATGACTACTTATGACTTGTGACTTAATCTTTATCTTTGGCATTAAATCTCTCTTTTGGACTACATTATTACAGTACAAAATTTCTAGTAATGTTTGCTACGATTTTAATTTGCTAGTATTTTAATCTCAAGCCACTTTAAACAGGTTAAGTGGGTAAACATGTTAAATAGGTTAAGCGGGTAAACATGTTAAACATGTTGTCAAACAGGTCGTGTTTGGTGTGTCTAATGCGACACGTTTATTAAACGGGTTACACGTGTCGTATCGTGTTACTCGTTTAATAAATATGTCGTGTTCGGGTTTAGGATATGTGATACGATTATTAGTCGTGTTGTGTTCGGGTTGACCTGTTTAGTGTTATACTCATAATTCGATACGACACGATTATGACACGCGAATCCAAATTGCCACCCCTAACTTTTAGCGCCTATAGAACCATAATTAGGCGTGGCCTTCATTAAATGTGATTTGGCTTATTAGAGGGTGGTGGATTTGCATTAACGGTGATTCCAAGGGTCTCTCTATTCCAGTTTCAGGTTTTCCCTTCACTTTTCCCCAAGTTGGGTTTGCTATTGCAAGACTCGAAGCTAATCTTCTATCCTCCAATCCAAGATCCTTGAGCATCCCAAGTGGCTTTACAGAGTTCTACCATTACTCTTCACTGTTATGTGCTGAGCTAGGGGTGCTTGATATCTAAGCAGACTTTGATCGACCGGCTACATTGGTTGGAAAATGTATTCGATGTCAAGGCCTGCTATTGGATCAAGGTTTTGGGCTCATCAATCGGTTGCTTATACCTTATATGGTGCTGAGTCGGATCGAGGCTCTATGTCCATCGATCGATTGTTTATGGCTTTTGAGCTAGATCGAGACTCTAGGTTCATCGATCGATAGTTCATGGCTTTTGAGTCGGATTAAGGTTCTAGGTTCATCAATCGACTGTTGGAATTGGATTCAGATCGAGGCTCGAGGCCCATCGATCGATTGTTCATGGCTATGGAGTCGGATTGAGGCTTCAGGTCCATCGATCAACCGTTCATGGCTTTGGAGTTGGAGTCGGATTGAGGCTCTAGGTCTATCGATCGACTGTGATCCCATCGATTGGTTGTTAGATATTTATGGTAGTCATGGATTGTTGATTCGAAACGAGGTTCAATCAACATGTTTCAAATCATTAAATAAATTACCAATTAGTAAATTTAAATAGATAATTGTTTAATTGAAATTCAATCAAGATATTTTAAATCATTTATAGATAAAATAATAAAATAGTTTACCAAATAATAAAATAAGTTAACAATTAAAATAAATCCTATAAGTTACCAATTAAAATAAATTCTATTATGCTTCAAATTCTTCAAGGTTTAAAACAACATAAATAGACAATTGTTTAATTGAAATTCAATCAAAGTGTTTCAAATCATTAAATAAATTACCAATTAAAATTAAATTGGTAATTGTTTAATTGAAATTCAATCGAGATGTTTTAAATCATTTATAGATAAAATAATAAAATAATTTACCAATTAAAATAATTCATATAAATTACCAATTAAAATAAATCCTATTATGTTAATTGAAATTCAATCAAGATGTTTCAAATCATTTATAGATTAAATAATAAAAAATTTTACCAAATAATAAAATAAGTTACCAATTGTTTAATTGAAATTCAATTAAGATGTTTCACATCATTTATAGAGATAAAATAATATGTTTAATTGAAATTCAATCAAGATATTTCAAATTAATAAAAAAAAATCCAATTAAAATTAATCACTATTTGAGATAATAAATATTTAATTACTTTGTTGAATATTAATTTAAATTAGATTTTATTCACGTGCAACGCACATACCATTTTACTAATATATATATATATATATATATATATA
>JAOTQH010234512.1:0-13364 GCA_025631255.1 Cornus kousa
CACCCTCCTTTTATTTGGGTCGTTGAGACCACAAACATTCCAAGTAATAATTCGTAACTTCATTAAGAACTAGATAAAATGATCTCCTTTCCTCCCTTCCTCAAACTCCTGCTCCTAGTCCTTCCCTTCTCCCTCACCACTCCTTTATTCCCTTCATAATTGACTTCAAAGATAAGGTTCTTGACCTCCTGTGCCCCTTTCCAGGACAATATAGGCCTCGTGTTCACGACCTCTTCAGTCACAACAACCTCTCTTCTACTATTTCTTGAAGAATGGATAATGTCAGGTCACTGTTCCCCTCCGATGAAACACCCAACAACTCACTAGTGGCTCCTACATTATCGACCACCCAGTGTTTTCCCAAATCTACATCTCTTCCTGAACAACCAGGTCGCACAACTGCTAATGGTTCCTCTTCTATTACGTCAGAATAATCATTCTCTAGCCAAGGGACAAACTCATTGGAGCAAACCTGTTGGATGGAAACTAGATCAATAACCACCCCCTCTTCACTATCTCTTTCTAATTCAAATGGCTCTGTCAGTGAATCAGAATCTGTAGTACAGTCTCCCATTCCACTACTTACGAGTCTGACCAACTCATTCTCCTCAGCCTCTACAAACGGCAAGCAGTTGAGGCCTTTCAAGGCAACATAAAGGCGGAGTTCTTTGAGCAGAGCCATAACTGACTCATTAGACAGCTGAAAGTGAAGATCTCTCCCCACACTGACCATAACCCCATCTGATAAGTCCTGAACTGCACAGTCATGTGGGTCAACTTGCCCTGGAGTGGCATACCCGCTGGCAGTCTTCCTAACCAGACCATACTCAACTTCAGGTGTCGAAGGCACAACTGACAACACATTGCTCTTCTCCATTGTAGTCTCAACATCACCTCTCACCGCCCCACAAGAAAGAGAGGAAGAGGAAGAAAGGGATGTAATAGATCTCTGGGGATGACTAACAGAGGACATACCTGGGTCATTAGTAGAGGTCCATTTCTGTTTATCTTTTCTTGACCATCTGTAAACATGGCGAAGTCTGTGAGAGTCTCGAGATGAGAGTCTAGAGCTTCTTCCCTTTGTCCGAGCAAGTAGGGACTTGTTTGAATCGTCAGCACAACATTGTAGATGACGAAAAACCTTCTCGTCTAAACCCACACCCGTCTCGTCGGCACTAAGTTTCATCCATCTCCTCTTTTCCGGCGAAGTCCAGAAATTTGCAGAAAAATCATGAAGAAGACGACCCTGTGGTTGGTCGATGTTGGGTTCAGAAGTTGGATTGGACTTTGTATAAAGAAAAGAAACAGAAATCTGATTTTTGGCCCCCAAGAAACCTTTCTTTTTAAGTCATCTAGTGGCCCATTTCGTAACTTAGCTTTGTCTCGGCTGGGCTTGGGCAACTGTGGGCTGGGCTTGTCATTTAGGAATGAAATGGATAACTGATTGCTAGACCCCCCACATGACATTCCTCTTAGTATCCTTTGTGACTTGTGGCCCATGACTGACTAAAAGCCCACTATTCAGCCCAGAAGATAAATCTTGCCCAAACTTAAGCCCATCTGAATTCGCTGCGTGAAAGGCTTCTGTGGAGCCACATAGCCGTCCACATGGTTGGTTACAATCAAAGTGATCAAAACAAGGATTTGAATGGCGTTGATGACGGGCGTTATGCACACAGCTCGGGAATTTGCTTTCCCCACTCGTTGCTGGCGCATTAAAGGACACTTGGCTCTTTCCTTGGGTACCCGGTTGAATCTGCAAATGCTGGCGACGTCCGCCGTTGAGCTCTCCATCAGACGTGAGGTGGGAAACCTCACCAACCCCATTATAGGACTTCGGCAGGATGTAAGGTGAGGTTTCCTTTATCAAATTGATCTTAAAGGCCACTTGCTAGTCTTCTACAAATACGTACTCCGGCACCACAGCTCCGGCAGAGACAAAGATGAGAACTCTCTCGCCGCTCACTTGATTATCCGCCTCCAAACCTCTGAAACCACCGCAGAGGTCTCCAATAGCTTCGAACAACTTACGGCACCAGAGATGAAGGAGCAATCCGTACAACACCACCCTTCGTATCCTATCTCGATCTACCACGGCTAAGCATCCCACCGCGAAGTACCACTTGTCGATGTATAAGAAAGCTTCTCCCCATCTCTTCCTTCCTACATCCAGGACCTTGTGTGCTTCGGCCTCCGATGGTAGTCGAAACAGGTTAAGGCCGTTAGGTAGGGTTGATACCTTCACTCCAAACGAAATCTTCTAAGACCTCGTCGCCCACTGCTCAATCCCTTTAGTACACCCCACATCACAATCGAAACAGCCAACCAAGCAAGGCTTTAGGATGGATTCACGTTCTGTGATACTCTGGTGATCAACCCTAAAAACCACGTCTCTATCAATTTAATAGCTTTTGATCTTCCCAAGGAAATTAAGACAAGGTAGAGTCACCACTTTGAGATACAAACATTGCATGACACTAATCCCTGCCAAAATCCAAAGCACCACCGCCAAAAAAGAAAAAAGAAAATGACGGACGCAGGAGTAGGAGACCCCGGCATCAAAGAAGAAAGAAAAAAGTCGAGAACTTTAGCTCTAATACACGTGAAGTTTTTAATTAGGGTGACGGCGAGGTTTGAACTAATTAGGGTGGCTTTGAGGTTTGAACTAATTAGGGATGGGCCCTTTGGCCTTCTTAAGCTTAAGCTGTTAGAAAGGGTGCAACTCTAATATATGTATCCTTTTCAACATGCCCCCTCATGTGTGGCCTTTTTTGGTCCAACATATTGGTGTGCAACTTTATATTTATATCCTTCAACACGCTCTCTCACATGTGGCCTTAGCTGTTAGAGAGGGTGCAACTTTAATATTTATAGCCTTTTCAACATGCCCCCTCACGTGTGGCATTCTTTTGGTCCAACGCGTGATTTTCAAATTTTAATTAAGCTTAAGCTTATGTTACAGAGGGTGCAACTTTAATATTTATATCCTTCAACATGTGTTTTTCAATTTTTAATTAGGGTGACGGTGAAGTTTGAACTTGAGACATTTGGCTTTAATACCGTGTTAACAATCATATACTCCAGAAGCTTAAGCTGTTAGAGAGGGTGCAACTTTAATATTTATATCCTTCAACACTTTCCATGCTAAAAAAAGTTGTGAGTTAACATCGGAGGTTCACTGGTCACATGTTATCAAGAGGCAATTGGCCACAAATCTGAAATTAATATCTTGATGTTTAATTATGGATTTATCCAAGATGTGTGGGACACATGTCTGGAAGTTTTGAGAAGCATTGGTGTTTGTCACCGATCCAACACGAATAAGGTTCCTCTTTTAAATTGTCTTTGTGTCTTAGGTACCAAGTACCGACTAAGGGCACATGGCATATCAAATAACAAAACAATGATAGATAGGCCAAAAAAAATTGTACCAGATGTGTCAATCTCTTATTGAATGCCACAGCTGCGGAACTTAGAATAAGCTTTAATTATACACGATGTCGTGTATTGATGTTTTCTTTCCTCATGATGGTGCAGGATTTACCAAGTAATTAAATAAAGCGAGCATCACATTAGTATTTGGTAATCATGTACGGAATAATAATAACTGATACGTTAGCCTATAAAATGATCTTTTAAAATTAATCAAAATAATATAAGGAATCAACTTAATGAGAGTCAAAAGATTATCCGTATGTTTTGGTGAGATTTAACAATCTTGGAAAAATTCATTGTCACAATACTCGTTCTCTTTACATTCTACCTGTTACGTTCTCCGGCTGTGTACATCTCCACAGCCATTTTTCCAACAATGCTGACGCTGATTCCAAAGACTACTCCCTCTTGCTGGTGGTAGATGGCCAAAAAGGATACTCAACCTTCTTTATGAAGTAAGGATGCCGAAGGAGAGGAAATAAGTCAGAATATGGCATCGTTAATTACAGTTAATTAACTGCCCCTCAGACAGATAGCAAGAATCTCATTCCTGCAGCCCCTAGCAGAAGTCTTTTATATGGTTAATGCATAAATTGTTTGTAGTGAAATGTATTGAAGATTTAATGTAGGAATCAGTGGAGGAAAATATTTCAGTAATTGATGTTGTTTCCTATTATTGAAGATTGGGTGTTACTAGAGGAATCAGTGGAGAAAAATCCTCCTTGATTCCTATTTTCTAATTCTTTGCATTCTCATAATTTCTTCTCCTATAAAAAGGAGCCTCCACCATTGTATTGTGAATGAATTGAGAGAGAGTATTATAAAAGTGATGTAGCCTTTTGGGCTCTTTGTGTGTGGATGTAGGCCCTAGTGGCTGAACCACGTAATATCTGTGTGTTTTTCTCGTTTAATTTCTCTTCACATATGTTTTATAGTTTACAACAATACTAATCAGTTAAACCTAGTTTAGCACATGCCGTCCAGTTGTTCAGTTTTTCCCAGATCATGGCTGATATTTTCTGTACCAAGTTCAAAGCTCCGGGACCTTAAAGAGCTTATAATGACAGCTAACACGAAGAGTTACATTGCCTACTAAAAGGACATTTTGAAATTTAGTGTAGGAAAAATATTTAGCATATTCCTTCTATGCTTAACTGCTTAAGTGGTCAAAGAAAAGGTATATCTACATGTGATTCCTACAAAAATATAAACTGTTGCTCTCAATTTATGATGGAACACCAAGATTGTGGAAGTTGCTAATAAAAAATAAAAAAATCAAAGTTAGCAATGAAGCTGTTTTGAAACAGAATCAGATGCAGGACAACCATCAATATATGACATTCCAAAAAGCAAGCATGCAGATCATACCTTCATCATCCACAACCTCAACATGATTTTCATTGTCAATTACTTGAAACGATATATTACCCAGCCATAATACTGCAGCAAGCATTTCAAAGGCATGTTCTTGATCTTCTTTGCCGATTCGGACAGTATCTAAGGCTTTCTGGAGAGATGAAAAACATAGAAATTTAAAAATGTGTATCATGGGAGGCATAAATTAACTGAAATAAGGGATGCTACCCTATGGTGGTAGTGAAATCATATCATTTTAGTTACCATAAGAATATGAAACTTTGAAGCATCATCGACATCATCAGTTGCCAAGCAGTCACTCTGATTGAGATATTTGTACTCACTTGCCATTTTTAAGTTCAATTTATCTGTAAAGAGAAACATATATGACACTGAAAGAGCACAAAGTCTTTATGAAATTTCAACTAAAAAATTTGACATAGAATGCCACACCCCATATCTGGTTTAAAAAAAAGAGTGAACATATCTAGGTTCAGCACAAAAAAAAAAATTGTTGTTCAACAGAAATCCTTGGTGCAACATATGATGTGACAGTTTCCAACCATCTAGTTGCATTTCAACTGCCATATGCTGCAAATAACTTCAGGCGGTATAGAAATTCTAAAGATCAAATTCCAACTTACTCAATATGCCTTTATTTCAACTATTTGGGGATGAACCCCTTTTTGCTCTATTGAAAGCAATAAGCCCTGTCAAACTACATTCTATGATACATTTCCTAACTGTATCAACCCATTACTTGGCTTTTCTTTGCCTAACATTACTCAACGTGAACCGCATCAGTCTTCCTCACAAGTGTAATTGTTGTTCTTCCCGGCATGTGGCAAAACTATCATAACCAATTTTTAGTCACTCCAATAGGTGTTACTTCAATGGTCTCACGAATATGTTCTTTCCAGTTTTATCCTTTTTTGTCTTACCATACACTTATCTCACTTTGTGAACATGTTATTTCTTTACTTCCCAACATACTGCTCCATAGAGTATGAGTGGTCTAATATCTATTTTATAGAACTTATCTTTCAATTTTAATGGTACGTAGTGAGTACACAATATGTGAGAAGCACTCCTCCATTTAACCCATCTTGCATTAATTATGCAAGAAACATCTCTCTCTCTCTCTCTCTCTCTCTCTCTCTCTCTCTCTCTCTCTCTCTCTCTCTATCTATCTATCTATCTATTTCAGAACCCATGCATTTCTAAATTTGCTAAGTTGAATTTCTAATATTTAGTTTTAATCCTGCTTATCCAAAACTCTCTTTATTGTAGAGGTTCTTTCCACGCCTCTAATTTCACATTTATTCTTTTCTAATTTTTTCAGAATTTATTCTTTGCTGATTTTATCAACTAAAATAATCAATAAAATAACATATACTCCCAAATCCCATCTTAAATGTATTTTGTTAGTTCATCTACCTAAGGCTAAAGATATAATGCTAATATTTGATGTAATGTTTCTTACATACTTAATTTTACCACAATAGCATCTAGTCCTTTATCATATCAATATATTATTGTGAATCCTTTTTCTTTTCAAAAATCCATTGCATTATATCCCTGGGAAACCTATTATAAGTTTTCTCCAGATTGAGAGAAGCCATACAAAATCTTTTTTCTTTTCATGTTTTCCGTTAATCTACTCACTTAGTAAATAGTTTCTTTTTCTAACCTTTCTGGTAAAAATCCGAATTTTTCGATACCATAATTATACGTCTTAATCATTCAATCACTTACTCTCAGAGATCCATATTGCGACTCGTTAATTTAACACCATGATTATTTATACAATTTTGAATATCCCCCTTATTTTTTTATACATAGTTACTAAAATAATTTACACTACTCATGAAGCATTTTCTTATGAAAGGATGAGGACTGACCGAAGCTATGGCCTTAAATAGAGCAGAATGGAAACATGGGATCCATGTAGGGCTGCAACTTGGGCGGGCTAACCCAGCCCAACCCAGAAATTTTGAAATTGGGGCTTATATTCACAAATCGGGTTCATGTTCGGGTTGGGTTTTGTCAAAACCCAAACAAATTCGGGTTGGGCTTGGGCTCAACCCGAACACAACCCAAAATCCATTTTTTTTTTTTTCCTCCTCTCTCTTCTTTCTCTTTCTCTTTCTCTCTCTGCTGTCGTCCATGGGCGAAGCTTGAGAGTTGAGAGGGGAGCAAAAGCTTGAGAGTTGAGGGAGGCTTAAAATTTTTATTTTTTGTCTCCTTTCTCTCTCCTCTTTCTCTTTCTCTCTGTTCTTTTTCTTTCTCTTTCTCTCTCTGCCGCCGTCCATGGGCGAAGCTTGAAAGTTGAAAGGGGGGCAAGCTTGAGAATTGAGAGACAGTGGCTGAAGCTTGCGAACGGTGAACCCAAACTGGAACAGCGGGCAATGGAAATTGAAAGATATGGGTTTTGATTTTTTGAACAATCTGAAATGATATGCCGATATAGGTTTTGATATAGGTAATAGGTTTTGAACTTTTGATTCTTGCATACAGATAAATAAACTGAAATATATGGGTTTTGAACTTCTGATTCTTGTTGATTTTGTAGTTTGAAGTTGCACAGAGAAAGAGAGATAGAGGGGGCAATTTTAGAGGTGAGAACGAGAATAGAGATGGAGACGATGTGTGTAATATGAGATGGGCCCCACTTGTTTGTAATCCGCATAGAAGAGCCTTTCATTCCACACAAGCTCATATATTGTACACATTGCTTATGCGCTAGGGTTGCTTTAATGAAGTGGGTATGTGTAAACAAATTTAAATCATTATTTTAATTTCGAGGTTCATATTAAAATAAAAATTTTGAAGGGTAACAAAATATTTTGCAGTTGTTTATTATTTGGTGTTTGCTTTTTATTTTTTTGGTACATATTCTGGTTTTGGTCAACGTCATTCAGTAGGGGTGTATACTGTTTGGTTTGAATCGGATTAAGAGTTTTTTTGGGACCAAACCATTTATAAGAGCATCTTCAATGCTCTTTCATTTTGGGCTCTCAAACTCATAATTTGGAGATGGGTAAAAAAAGCCCCTTCAATGGCCTTTCATTTGGCCTCTCAAAATTTAAAAATTTCAAATTTTCTCTCAAATGTAAGAGCTACCAAATTTTTTTGACAGCTTTTTGACACCGACCCCACCACCAATGCTGATGA
The DNA here is from genome assembly GCA_025631255.1 of Cornus kousa. Lineage (NCBI taxonomy): Eukaryota > Viridiplantae > Streptophyta > Magnoliopsida > Cornales > Cornaceae > Cornus > Cornus kousa. The sequence continues at coordinate 7,966 of JAOTQH010234512.1, forward strand.
ACAATGTTGCCAAATTCAAATATATATAATATACATGCATATATATATATATATATATATATATTTTTTCGAAAAAGAAAAAAAAATTATATAAAAAAATTAATTCACAAATAGTGGTAAAAAAATTATTAAAATTTTGTTTTTGTTTTTGTTTTTTTTTGTTTTTTTTTTTTGGTTCTTTTTTTGACCAAATATTTTAGATTTTTGCTTCTTTTTAATTAGGTTTAATTTTAGTTTCTTTCTAATGTCTACAACTTGACTTGGAATGTGCCTAATATTAATATTACTGATGTAAATATGAATGGTGGGAATGTAGTTGAAAAAGAATGGTGGTTGTGTAAAAAAAAATAGCATTTTGCATAAAATGCACCATTGGAGCGGAATTGCTTAAATTGTAGCATTTTGACACTGTATCACCTGTCAAAATATAGATTTGGCATCCGAATTTAACTTTAAGCATTGTAGATGCTCTAATGGTTCTGTTATTTTTGAAACCTGACCGAACCATAATGCCCATATAACCAAACCAAACCGCAAAAAACCAGTTCGGTTTGATTCGGTTTGTCGATTTAAGTTTATTTCCTTTTTTTAAAAAAAAAAAATTTTAAATAAAAAATTCTTATTTTTTTCACTATATAATATATCAACAAGGACATAAATAGTACAAATATGACTGAATACTTGCAAAAAAAAATAAGTATGACTGAATGAGCTGAGACAATTACTTTATATTGATAACTCTTGTATCATTTAATTTACCATGTTTTGTCATTAAGCATGAACATATGAATCCCTAATAAAAAATACAAACAATGGAGGTTAAAAATTAGTAAAATCTATATCGCAGAAGAGAACTAATATTTTGTAAATTGGGGTTGTGTACTTGTGTGACGCCACTTAAAACTAAGAAAGAGAAAGTGAGAAGTGGGAACTTTAGGGCATGATATACATATATATAATATAATATATATTATATAATAAAGTAATGGTTCAGTCCGGGCTCGGCTGGTCCAGCAGAACCCTAAACCAGGACCGAATAGAAAAATTACGGTTCCATAATTTTGGGCTTAAGACTAGACCAAACCGCTATATAATTAGCCCAAACTACCCGGTCCAATTTGATCCGGTCTGGTTTTTCGGTTTATCGAATTTTTTGAACACCCCTATCATTCAGCACTTTTTTTATATTAACACCTCTTGAGATTTCAAAAATGTGCATTGACACCCCCTCCATACCTCTAAAACCATATGAAATTACCTTTTAATCATTTGACTTGCCAACAACTCTATTTAAATTATGAAATTACAAATTTAACTTCCTAAATAAATTTAATGGACTAAATAACCTCTTCATCTCTTCTATACATATAAATATAATTTATACGGAGTATATAATAATACTTATACCACCATCACCACTACCACAACATACAAATAAAAGAATTTTTTTTTTTTTTTTGAAATAGCCAGTTATATAATTGTACACCACTAAAACCACTACCACTATACCCAAACATGATAGTAAAAAAACAAAAATTAAAAAAACCACGGCCAGCCTAGACCCAACACAATAGGAAAAATAAAAAATAAAAATAGCCAGAGTTGGGAAGAGAGGGAGGGAGTGTCAGAGGCTAGGTACTAAAATGAACCCAAAAAAAGAGAGTTAAAGATTAGGGTAGAGAAAGAGGCTTAATGAATATGGTAATTTTGTTAATTAATAAGGTTAAGATTTTTTAAATTAATTGAATTAAATAATTAGGGGTAAATATGATATTTGAAATCATAGGGGGTTTCATTGTTAAAAGAAAATACGTTGACCCGTATCTGAGTGACAATGACCAAAATCTCAGGAAATTTCAATGCAATTTACCCATCTTTTTTTTCTTTTCTTTTCTTTTTTTTTTTTTTTAAATTATGTGTATTATAATATTGCGAAATCAAACAGAAAACATAAGAAATAGATCAAACACACACACAACAAGAACACACACAGATTTTACTTGGTTCACCCAAAATTCAAGGCTACGTCTAAGGGGTTGTAGTGATTTTCACTATGATGATAAAAAATAGCAGTGGATACATAGAGTTTAGAATGCAAAAATACCCTCGCACTATGGCAACATAACAAGTGTGGAAGTTCCAAAATACCCTTCAAAAAATTTGGGTCGGGGCAAGCCCCCAAACCCCCACCTTCGGGCAGGGGGGCTCTATCCTCCTACAACTCCCCACCAACTTACCGCAAAAGTTGGATTCGGGGAGTTTGGGCTTGGGTGTAGAATATCTATCAGGCTCCACACTACCAATCAATCTCCCATTTGGAGACTGTTAAACATCAAACTGTCAACTCCCACATAACTTCATACATTGCAAAACACCACAGCAACCCACTCCTTTGTCCTCAAGCTTGAACACTAACTGAAGCTAAAACAAAGCTTTAGTTTCTCAATTGTCACTGCCTTGGTTAGCATATCTGCTGGATTTTTACTCCTATAGATCTTCTCAAGTGATAAAACTCTATCCTCTAAAAGTGAGCGTCTGAAACGGTACCTTAAATGTATATGCTTTGTTCTGGAATGGAACGCCGGATTCTTAGCAAGATGAATAGCACTATGACTATCATTGTACAAAAATACTATTCTCTTGTTTCTTACCCAATTCTTCCCAAAAAAAAAAAAAAAAACCTGCATCCAAATCATATACTTGCTAGCTTCTGAATTGCAACATATTCAGCTTCTGTGGTTGATAAACACAATCTTCAACAATGGAGAAACTACACATACCTCGTAGTACTCTTCATATTATCCATATCACCAACTAAGTTTGAATCAACATAATCATGTAATGCAATCCCTTTCCCAGTAAAACATAGTGATGTTTCTGTGGTACTTTTCAAGTATCTAAGGATCCATTTTACCGCCTCCCAATGATGCTTGCCTGGATTACTCATGTATCTGTTCACCACTCCCACTGCATGTGTTATGTCCGGTTTGGTATAAACCATGGCATATATTATGCTACCAATAGCTGAGGCATATGGAACTCTTTTTATGTATGCTCGTTCCTCCTCTGTCTTAGGTGATTACTCCTTAGTTAGTCTGAAGTGACCAACTAATGGATTGTTCACTCATTTTGCATCTTGCATGTTGAACTTGCAGAGAATCTTTTTAACATTCTCTGTTTGTGACAGCTTCAGAGTACCACCCACTTTGTCTCTGTGAATCCTCATGCCAAAAATCTGTTTTGCTTCACCCAAATCTTTCATCGCAAAATGCACAGACAATTGTTTCTTCAAATTTTTAATCTCCTTAAGACTTGACCCAATAACCAACATATCATCAACATACAACAGTAAGATAATGTAGCTGTTGTCAAACCTTTTAACATAACAACAATGATCTGCATAGCATCTCGTGAAACTATTATTGCACATGAATCCATCAAACTTCTTGTACCACTGTTTGGGGGCTTGCTTCAAACCATACAAGCTCTTTTTCAGTTTGCATACTAAACCTTATTTTTTTAGCACTGTGAATCCCTGTGGTTGTATATGTGACAACCCGAATTTTTAAGAGTTTAATTTATTTTTATTTTCTTTATTTTTAATTGTCAAGATTGATATTTAGTGCTGTTAGGTAATTTTGGATTTGTAAATTTTTGGACCGAAGGTGTATTGATTTCTTTTTGTCATATAATATATATATATATATATATATTTGGACCCTGTGGTTGTATATTATTTGTTTGTTTTTTTTTTTTTCGGATGAAGAAGGGGAGCTTCCGGCCGAAGGTAAGAGAAGAAAGAATGAAATGATTTTTTTTGCATTATTAGGCATCACATGGGGTTTTTGGAGTAAGATTGTGGTTTTTGTTTTATGTGTTGTTAGATGGTGAAGGAATAAGGAGTAGTTTGGCGAAATTAAAGAAAAGAGAAAGAAAAGTGGTTTCTTTTGCGGGTCCCACTAGAATGTTATTTAAGGAGCTTTATTTGGGTTTCTATATATTAAGTGTATCAGATGATGGAGATATGAGGGGGATGCACCCAGTAGACTTAGAGAGAGAAAAAGAAAACTGTCAGCCGAGATGGGAAAAGAAGAGTAGGTGGCGGGGTCCACTTGTAGTGATTATATTGATATTTGATATTTTGATTATGTGGTGAGCAAGCTGTTGTATGAAATGTGTCAGTACATTTTCCAATATAAGTATCCGTCTTGTGAGTTCAGTAAGGGAACAAAAAGCAATATTGAGGAAATAAAGACGGAGAGAGTTTTGAGGAGGTACAGAGAGGGCCGAGATTGAGGAAGTACAGAGAGGAGCCGAGATTTCAGAGAGGGCCGGAGGTTTGAGGCTTTGATGATCCAATGAGGAAAATATTTCTTTTTCAGGGTCGGGTTCTCTATACCTTGAATGGCTTGGGGTGGTTTTGCTTCAAATGGTTTTTATTAAATGTTTTAATTAAATTCATATGCATTTTGTTTATATACTCACATGAATATATATATTTTGTGAAGCTGTTTTGTTAAACCTTCATGAAATTCTTATTATAGTTTTTCCCATTGGGACTTTCTGTCTCACCACCCACCAGTTTCAGATACCGAAGGTAAACGTGGATTGCTAGTTTCGAGCTTAGGTGGAAGAGTAGGTGTTGCAGGATTTATTTTATTTATTTGGAGATTTTTGGTGTATATTTAAGGAAATTGATTTTATATATAAGAGACCATTTTTTATTTTATTTATATATATATTTTTGATAATGGGTGTATTTTGATATATTTGGATTTGAATGAATTGAGAATTTTAATAGAATTTTTGGGTCGTGACAAAATGGTATCAAAGCCTGTACCCAGCCGAAAGTGTGAGTGTACTGATGATGTAGACGGGTGTGAGTGGGCGAGTGTGTAGTACTGGTTAGTTACCACTCGTAGCTGGGTGTGTGTGGGCGGATGGTATTAACTGGCAACTACTGGGATGGTTAGTTAGTGTGATTGGGCAGGTGACCCGGGTTTGTTATTATTTTTTTTAGTGGGTGGGTGACGCATCGATTAGCTACCGCAATGGTTACGGAGTGTGTAGGCAGGTGACTAGCACTGATAGCTACCACAACGTCCTATATATCATGGTATCTCACATCACCTAGGATAAGAATTTATAGATTTTGTTTTGTGGTTATTGTTGTTTTCGGGTATGCGAAAATTGTTGGATTTGAATTTCGAGGGCGGAATTCTTTTTAAGTGGTGGAGATTGTGACAACCCGGATTTTTAAGAGTTTAATTTATTTTTATTTTCATCATTTTTAATTGTCAAGATTGATATTTAGTGATGTTGGGTAATTTTGGATTTGTAAATTTTTGGACCGAAGGTGTATTGATTTCTTTTTGTCACATAATATATATATATATATA
>JAOTQH010234541.1:0-13362 GCA_025631255.1 Cornus kousa
AAACAAAGAATTGTACCCCTTTATTTTCTGATATTATTTAATAAAATTGTTGTTATCGCATTTATTTTCTTTCCTAGGTTTTTCGGAATCAAAATTTGTGTGTACAAGGACAAAATTCCGCTATTGATGAACAGAGCTGCTTGAAATGGCTCGATTCAAAAACTTCCAATTCCTAATGGACCGCTTCTCACAACAGTTATATATGTGTATTATATATATATATATATATATATATAATATCAGGTATATGTATATATCTTTTAAATATGATATTAAATTATATAGACAAGTGTATTTTAGGGATTTTAGAAAAAATAGTTAATGACATCGTCAATTTTCTTCGTTGACTGGCCTTAACAGAAATGAAAGGGAGGTCAGTCTAGGATATTTTTAAAAGTAGGGGAGGTTCGAATAATTTTTCAAACAAGAGAGAGATCCCTGTAATTATGACAAACTATAGGAGAGGTTTATGTAAATTACCCTTTGTTTTAAGTTAATTACTGTATCATTGAAGAAAAATCATTATATCTCTTATTGAATCGTTGGATTTAATCTAACGTCTAATTTCAAACCCACAGTCTTAATACCACCCATTTTAATAATTAAGGCAATTTACCAAAACAACAAAATTCATTACTTGTCTCTTTTCACCAAAATCTGTACCAACAGATTTGGGAATAAAAAATAAAAAGGTCAGCTCTCTTTCCATTGTTAGGAATAAAAAATTCTACCAAACGAATTTAGTAATAAAAAATTGTACCAAACGAATTTAGGAAGAAACAAAAGAATGTTAATATATCTAAAAAAAAATGCATTACACGTATTCACGTAATTCCTTTTCTTTTCTTTTTTTTTCTTTTTCTTCTAGTGCACTCTCAACATATCACTGAACATATATAAAAGAATTCCATATTTCGAATTAAAAAATTAATTTTTCAGATAGAACAAAAATGAAAAGTTGAGTATAAGTTGCCAGCGAGATATTAAAGTAATGAATGTGTCATTAAATTAAAAGCAAAATTTATTTACCCAAAAAAATAATAACAAAGCTAGCAATGTGGGAAAAAAATAATAATAATAATACAAGAAATTCATCTTTGAGAGAGTATTAATTTTTATTCCAAGAGATACGATAATAGAAGAATTTCTTTGTTTGAAAGTCAGTATTTTCTATTTCAAAAATAGTAAAATTTATTGCTCTGGTAATTTCTTAATTATTAAAATGGGTGGTCTTAAAATTCTTAAATTTAGAAACTAAAATAAGTGATTTTCAATAAAAGGAAAGAAAATTAGTGAGTTTGGAATTGAACAGTTAGATTTAATCTAATAATCCACGTGCAAAGTGAGCAACAGATTAAAACTATATATATATATATATATACTCTCCGCTGTGAGCTATAGTTCCCAAATATCCAATATTTTGAAACAAATGGAATATATATTAGTGAAGACTTAACAACCTAACACGCAAGTAAAAGATTGCTTAAATATTTATTTGTGTGTCAGTTTGTTAATTATCCATATTATGTATTGGGTGCACCTCATGACAATGCACTACTTCAAAAAAAGTTTGACCCAATTATTTATAAAATTACATAATATATTACTCCATGCTATTGGAAAAAGATTCTTAGGCCTATTTGTTAGACTTATTTCTTAAAATGAAACAATTGAGACCCATGATGGCCAAAAGTGAGGCCTAAAATAAGGTACTGTAGTCCAAGACCATGTAATAATTTCCCTTTATTTTCTGGATGAAACAATGGTTCCTAACAATGGTAAAAATGCATTAAAGAGTGTATTTCCAGCTTATATATTAGAGGCATCTAACTTTTATTATCTTCATAATTACTAATTCGAGTATTTATTATATGGGTGAGAGTCGAAACAACTAAAATGAGTAAAATGTAGCAAGTCATTAGGACCTAAAACAAAGTTTTAAAAAAAATTAGGACCTAAAACGAGTAAATTAGACTAATAAATAAGTCATTAGCTGAAAACTAATTAACCTCTAAAAGCACATACAGGTTACAACAGCCCTTACAAAGTCTGCTTGTAAAATAAGCACTTTACTTTTATATCTAAAAATGCAAAATGGACAATTCAAATATCCACACATTAAATTTGAGATAGTCTGTATTACAGATCCGCTAAAAATATATTTGTCAAGCTGTAAATTTTTATATATATATCTTTGACAGTGTCATGTAGGTTGGCTATGAAATATTCCAATCTTTGCAACTTGCAAGTAGTATAATATATGTTTTTTCTTTAGGTTTGGATTCAGATGAACAGCCTCAATCCATGCCCCGTAAAAGTGTCATCTGCTGAATCAAAGATGTTTGTGCGTGCAAGAAAGCATTTTTTATTTATTTTTTTGGTTAAATAACCTTGATGATCTGTACCTACAAGATTTAGAGTAATTGATCTTAGATGCATATGACTGTACACATATAGAGTCATATGCATACACAGATATTCCATATATATATTTATAAAGGCAAAGTAAGAAAAACACCCTAATGTTTAAATTTTGGGCGTATATCACTTTTAAGGTTTTTTTTTTTTTTTTTTTAGGTATATAAGTTCTTTAAGTTTGAAAAAAAAAAAAAAAAAAAGGGGCTGTCACTATTTGGTTACAAATTTAGACATGTGCGTTGCACATGTCATTTTTAGAATAAATTTGCATCATCTCTCAAATTTCCTTATTTATCACTTTCTAAATTTTGTAATCATAGCCAACGTATGCATTTACGATTGAACCACATCATTGGTCATTAGAGATTGGGCCAGCAAAGTATTGTTTTTTCAAATTAAATTAGAAATTCTTTGGCATAAACTATCTCAACTGCAATGTGTGTAACAACATGCATATATTTCTATATATGGCATGGCAAAGAAATACTAAAATTGCAGTTTCTGGTATATAGATGCAATTAATTTGTTATATTTTATGAAAACATAGCATCTATCATACAACTTTAAACTTGAGTACTGTAGATGGAATCATCAGTAAAGCTCAAGAAAGGTTTAGAACGTAAAATAAATAAATAAATAAAATGCATTACCTGATTTTTAAGCAGACATTTTTTTCATCTGCTTCTAACTACTAACATGACTTCAGCTGAAAATTAATTTCGTGAAGATGGAATTGAGCAATTGCTAAGCGACACCAACAATATAAGCATTCCATGAATCTTGCTGCTCGAAACTCGAGACTTCTTCATATTTCACTTCTCGACCAAGATCCATTCCCTTTCTGCTTCTGATTTCTTCAGCGTCAGGCATCTGTCGGATCCAAAAATGGATAGATCGAAATCCAGCCTCTTCTAAGCAGTCTTTAATCTCAGGTAGTGACCACCTGGTCACATGAGCAACATCTTTTAATAATTTCAAACTTCATCCTAAACATGGAATTTCACTATCCGCTAGCTGTAACAAAGCTCAATAGCAATAGGCCATTATAGAGCCAGAGAGGTAAAATCACATCTTAATGAGAAGGCACCACTACTTACAGTCTCCAGCTGTATGAAAATGCATGGCGAAGTTTTTTTTGCTGCTTCCCGAGATGAAAATGGAGGCTAATTCTTGTTTTGCGTTGAATGACGTCAAATCCAGTTTGCTCCCAGACATACTGAAGAAGTTGATAGTAAACTAAATTAAAATTCAAAATTTCAAACGAATTAGAATTTACAATTATCAACAAAAGGCTATATGCATATGAAGGGACAGAGAGACAAAAAATTAGACTTCTCTGTTCTAAGAGGGAGGGCAATCTACAAGTAATTCCTTGCATGTTCCCACTTCCTAGCAATAGATAATGTAAGCAGGGTACTTAAAACAATCAGACTTAATACAAACGAACACTAGAACCAACACATGTGGTGAAATTTCCTTCAGTTGATTTGGTTCATCTTATCATGCTACAAGGAGAGATCTAGATTTCAGGTGTTAATTAGTCAAAGAAGGTTTCGGCTTACATCACATTTGTGTACCATATTCCAGTTGAATCAAAAACCCTTTTTGAGAATTTTGGACTACTCACACAGTGAGATTAAGAGCACCACTGAGAATCAGACTAAAGGGGTACTGGAAGGTCAACAGTTGAAAAATGCATAATCGGAGGAGTGGCTATGAGTCTCGGGATGACTAATGACAGAAAATAATTGAGTTTACAATTATAATAGATTCATGTTTCCATTAATATATTTTTCAAACGTCAAGATTCAAAAATGTAAGTCCTGTAGATGGTAATTGGGAACAAGTTACTAGATGGACCATAAATTAAGGTGCTGACTAATGAAGAGAAGAAGTATTCTCAACAAACTTGACATGTTTGCTTCATATTCTGACGAGTCAGCTGCTGTCCATTTCATTACAGCAACAAGTATAGTGGTAAAAATGAAATGTGTATCAATCATTTAAAAAAAATATTTGGTACCCTTCCAATCCTGAGTATTACTCTAAGACATTAACCAAAGTATAAAACTGTATCACGAATATGCTTAGAGCTGACACTATGATATCTAAAAGGTTTGTGGATGAGGCAGAAGATACCGTGAAATTGGGAAATCTCCTCTGCAACCTTAGCTCACACTCTGATGATGTGCCTCCATATAAATCCATGACAAATATACCACCTTTCTTAGACAAGGCATTAAAAGCATGCTTGAAATATGAAACCAACTCCCTACGACTATGGAGACAACAACAGCTGTAGTTAAAAGCGCATACAATATCTCTAGCGGGCAATGAAAAGTCTTTCATGAACTTATTATTCGTACAAGCACTGCGGCTTCCCTCTCTAGTAGAATCCAGTGGAACTGTCTCTGAATCTTCATCATATTTCAGCGCAATTGGTCCCAAGAGATACTGGGTGTCATACTTTACTAATATGGCCTCAAGAGGTTGCAAAACATTGCCATGAAACAGGGATATCCGAGAGTAGCCATCGGCCTTTACGTTGTTTTCCATGCACCAATTAAGCGCCTCAAGGTCCAAATCTAATCCCACTGCAGTCCGCCTGGCATCAGTACAAAGCCATTCTGTACTGTGAAACGCATATAATAAGTAGAGTGTCAGAACTTCTGATGGACCCTACATTGCAGCTGATAGGCAGTTTAAAGACTTTCAGCCACCACTTTTAAGCTATGTACATGGTGCAAGCACTAACTACTAAGAAATAGCCATAAGCCAGAATTGAAGTCGCCTGCCATAAACCAAACACCAATAACTGGACTCAAAATGTAATAAGTTGATGAATAATGAAACCGTATTGCAACATCTGGAAATTTGAAATCTGTATTACAATCACGAAGCGAATAAAGTCCTTAAGCCTATATGTTTATTGAACCAGGCTTCCTAACCCACATAAGCTGCCGGTTCATGTTCAAAGAGCGATAAGATGAAAATCCACATACAAGTTACATCTATCAGAAGCTAAAGCTATTGCATCATAACATTCATGAAGAAGTTCATTTTCTGGTTGTTATAATTAAGTGGAAGGATGACCATATGATTAATATAGTATACACCCAAAATATGATGACCAGTACGTGTTTTATCAAACAGCTAAGTTTCAGTTTCGCATCAACACTAAGCATTGCAAAAACCAAGCCAAAACTAGCTTTAAATCAAGCCCCAAACTAGTAGAATATGTGACGGAAACTATATTCATGTTCGGATGTGTTCAATTTTTTCTTGTTCCAACAAAATTACATTCATTATTAATGGAAAACCATATATAAGGCACAAAGAAGATACATATTCAACAAGTTAAAATTAGACCCCATAATAAAAAAGGGTGCCATAATCTTTACCTAAGAAGAGCAGTGCCACAGAAATCTTCCTGGAGATGAAGGGGCAACCTCCCACCTACATACATAAGAAAGAACTTCTGCAGATAACTTATGTCTCCTTTTGGCGACTACAATGAACAACAGATCAATTAATTCACCTTGATTATATATATATATATATATATATCTATATATAGCATCAACAATTCCAAGGTTTCAACTGCCATCAGCTCTGCAATTTTCTTGGGAGTCTTTCTAGTAATTCTTTAGAGTGTTCTTTAATTTTTATCTGCCAATTCTTTGGGTTCTTCAGTTGTTGCACTTTTCTTTCAATTGGGTCGATCATACCATTGTGTATAATGCATACATACACACACATATACAGATAAACATATTGCAGAGGAAATTCATTTCCAAAGAACAGATACTGATTTATTTTTTTTTGAGAAATTGAAAGATTGTAGTTAGTGGGTCACCTGTACAGACTGTTGATAGAGTGAGAACTTGGATGGGGCATCACCCTTTGATGGATTCGTGCCATTTTTATCCTCTTCTTTCTCTTTCTCGTCTTCGGCTGATTGTATTTCATCGTCAGATAGAATGAGTTTGGAAGCAAACGAAGAGGGAGAGCTAAGTGGGTTTGGTTCATTATCATTGTCAATATTGAAGTAAAAATCATGAGGAGTGTCTTCTTCTTCTTCAGGGTTATAAGAGGTCCCTCCGCCGTGTTTGTGTTGGCGATGGCTTTTCTGCTTCTTTCCATGCTTTCCCATCCCCAACTTTCCCTATCCTCCGCCGCCACCAACACTTCCCCGGAAATAGGGTCCTTAACGAGGGCTTTCGAAAAAAAAAAAAAAAAAAAAGTTAATTGAGAGGATTTAAATCTCCCTTAATGGGCTCCACCAGAGTTGTGCTTAATTAGGTTTTATGATTAGAATAATTGAATTATGCTTCAAGAGACGATCATAAAATAAATTACCGAGTATTAAATAGTTCTGGTCTATTAAGGCTGGGTGAATTAATTTAATAAAATTGTAATATATAAAAAAATTATTTGTCATTGTTAAGGTTCGCCTTTAGTAATTTTATTTTTTTTTAGTCTTAATAAAGTAAAAATATGATTTTACTTTCTTAAATAAAAAAAAAAAGTAAAAATGATATTTATTAACACTTGCTCTTCTCACAAATTTGATAACATAAAATAATAACAATGTTTAGTAACGCATATTTGTTATAAAATGTACATAATATTTTTAAAATTTTTTATTTTAGTTTTTAGTTTTTTCATTTATATATATATATATATATATATATATATATATTTCATGGCAAGAATTTCAGGAGTTACTGATTAAAGAGGGAGGCTAGATGACTTTCGGACACAGGAAATAACTCAACCAGTCAGCCACGACACTTGCTTCCATCTAGTATTAAAAAGCCATAAATGATAAATTTACAAAACCTAATATAAAATTGCAAATCTTAATAATACCTAATACTACATCATAAGTATAAAATATATATATATATATTACTAATATTAACCTATAAAAAAAGAAAATATTAGCCAACTCACATCCACCATCCACCATCCACCATCTCGGCCAAAAAATAGTATTCAACAGCATGGAGCTCCCACCACCACCCCCTCCTCCTCCTCCACCTTTCGGCCAACTTACATCCACCATCTCCCCTCCTTCGCCCTCCTCCTTCAGGCTACGATCACTTTCCCATCCCAAACCAAGGTCCCCAGCTAAACTAGGATCACCATCACAAACTAAGTCATGTCCTCCACTCCTATCTCTCAAACCTCCCCTACACCCATCTTCCAAACCTGCTCGGCTTTCTCAGTGTTCTAAAGCATCTTCATCTGGTCTGGGTCCCAACCTTGGCCCCATTAAGAAGCCTACTAACTCATCCGACTATCAGCCAAGACCACCATCAGTTTCTCATTACACCGTTGAAAAAATCAAGAAGGTTCTGCAGAATGACAAAGTGCTCAACCCTAATAACAAAATCATTAATGAGATTACCTATCTCTCGGAGGGCGTGGATGCCACCATTATGGATGCAGCCAAGACGGACTTGATTGATGAGGTAGCTCGCTTGAGAAAGAGATTAAGGGACTAGGAAGAGAGGCTGGGAAATGCCTCTTTGCCCATTCTCGCTGTTGAGTGCCCAAATTGCCATTGTCAACCATTATCCAGGAGATGAGGACTCTTCTTAACAAGGCTATGAGTAGCCATGATATTTTTTTGTCTTCCATTGTGGAGATGCAGTCTCTAGTCGGTAGTCTCACCTCCGGTCACCGGAGCTCTCCCCAGCCTTTGGCCACTTCTGGTTCGAATTCAAATTCAAATCCTGAGGCTTTGACCACAATTATAGGTGTCCCTTCACTTGCTATTTCAAGCTTTCAACCATCAGCATGTCAGAGAAAAGAAGTTGACTCTTTCCCCACTTTAAATGGGTCTCCTCCAAATAGTGCATTGACCAAGGAACCACTAACCCACCTATGAGCTCCATATAGCTCTACCCCACCTCCACACTCTTCCACTTCCACTGTTCCCACCAAACATGATAAGGTGGGCCCACAGAAATCTTGGGCTTCAATTGCAGCTCAGCCCCAATCGCCTCCTAAATAGCAAAGGATGGTCTTAGAATTCTTTGAGCCATCTAGAAATGAATCTGGGTCTGTTGTTGTTCCACCTCCAGATGTTGTTTCTGAAGGGAATTCTTCCTGGGCTGGACTCATTACAGCCATCCTTTAGTATGGTTCAATAGGCTGCTTCTGCGTTATGGAAGGACAAAGGTCTTCAACAGGTGTATGCAGATGGAGAGCTCTTCTACTTCAGATTCGCAGATGATTCGTCCATGAAGTCTATCCTCAGCTCCGGGCCTTACTCAATTGCAGGAAGACCATTGTCCCCGCAAAAATGGCGTCATAACCTGTCATTTCAGAAGCATGAGGCACTTAGTCCATGTTTGGGGAAAATTCTTTAATGTGCCTTTGCAACTCTAGACTATAAAGGGACTTAGCCATATTGCGGTGCAATAGGGTGACCCTTCCATGCTGACAGAGCCACCGATGGAAGGCATAAACTAAAGTATGCAAGAATTCGTGTTGAAGTCGATTTGAGTTTACCTTTGATTCAGTCTTTCCCATTGCATGACTAAGATGGCCTCCCTGTGGATATACAAGTTGAATATCAAGGGATTCTGAAGTACTGTATCTCATGTAAAAAGGTTGGCCACACTTCATCCATATGCCATTCCAAGAATGCTGCACAAAATTCATCTGGGTGGACTGTTGTCACCCCAAAAAGAGCACGCTCCCCTCAACATTCTGGCAAAGCTGCTGACCAACCAAGCCTTGACGTAATTGCTCATGTTTCCTCCTCTTGCATGGTTCCTGATATTCCCCATTCCCCTCGGGTTGCTCAGCTGCAGGCTAATCCTTTGCCAACCTCTTCTTCTCCAAAGCACTCTCATTCCAAAAGTTTGTCACTTATTCAAGCAAAGAAGCAGGCGAGATCCAACAAAATGATTGAGGGCTCACATGCTCCAGCGGTAGCGAACCTATTCACTCCTTTGGCTGCTACTGAAAGCTCTTCAATTTCATTGCCTTCTCAAGAGGAATCGGAGCAATCTGAGGACACATCCACCTCTTCCTCCTCCCAAAGCCGAACCTGCTCAGACAATACAAAAAAGTTGATTGGAGTTAAAAAGAAAAAAAGTTCAAATCCGTTATCATTGCATGCCTTTCCTATCAAAGGAATTAGGCATCTGAAAGGTACCCCTAAAACTTTATCCAATGGTTAGCATTGCATAATGGAATATTAGGGGGCTAAACATGCTTCCCAAGCAGCTCGAGCTGCAGGATTTAATAAGATCTCATAGATTGGATCTGCTAGTTGTAATAATGGATACTAGAGTTTCTCCTGATAATATAGAAGCTATTCACAAATTCATTAGTCCTAATCGGTCTATTATTCATAACTATGAGCATTCTGCTCTTAGCAAAATATAGGTGATGTGGAATCCATATAAGGTAAAAGTTAATGCTATTTGCTCCTCTAGACAAGTCATTCACTGTTCTGTGAAGTTTTCTGATAATATCTAATGTTTCATTTCTTTTGTGTCTGGGGCTAACACTTATTGGGAAGTGAAGGATTTATGGGCCTCAATTCTACAGCACTCATCTATATTTTGTGATTCCCCTTGGATTGTACTGGGAGATTTCAATGAAATTGCCAGCTGCCATGAGAAGTTTGGGGGTTCCCTTAGATGGTCAAGTGCTATGAATGAGTTTTCCGAGTGCCTTGCAGAGGCGAAGCTAGAGGATCTAAGGCATACAAGAATTCACTACACTTGGAACAACATGAGCCTTGGCCATGCCAATATAGCTAAAAAGCTAGATAGAGCTCTCGTCAATGAGGAGTGGACTTTGGCTCTACCTATATCAGACTGCTATTTCCTTTCGCCTAGTTTATCCGATCACAGTCCTGTTCTTATCAGACTTAGGGTCACTTTACAGAAAAGGTTGTTGCCTTTCAGATACTTCAATAACTGGGCATCCAGCCCCCACTTCTGCCCTTAGTTGAACAGGTGTGGGCATCCCAATTCAGAGGTTCCAGTATGTTTCAGATTGCGCAAAAACTGAAATCCCTTAAGGGTATTCTCAAGCAGAGGTGCAGAGTAGAGATTTCTCAGGCTACAGCTCTGGTAGCCCAAGCTAGGAGCTCTTTAGCTTCCTGTCAACTCCGGTTGGATAACAATCCCATGGATGTGAATCTCAAGCAGTAAGAAAAAGACTTATTGCAGCAGTACACCTCTCTGGTTCTTGTGGAGGAGCAATTTATTAGGCAGAATCAAAAGCTAGGTGGATTAAAGATGGGGATAGCAACACGGCTTATTTTTTCAAAAATTTTAACTCTAAGATTAATAGAAAGAAGATCACTTCGTCTGATTGGTAGTGATGGTTCTCCTATTGACCAGATGGCCTTGGTAAACGAGGAGATTATGAACCACTTTATGAATCTTCTTGGGTCATCTCCTCCCCCCTATCCAGGGATTTCATGTCTTCAAACTTTAATCAACAAGACCATTCCCCATGGGATGCTTCCAATCTTGACATCTATCCCATCGGAGATGGAAATTCAGAATTGTTTTCTCTCGCTGAACAAAGAGAAATCTCCTGGACCCGATGGCTTTAATGCTCACTTTTATCATTCTGATTGGCCCATCATTGGGAGGGACATCACTGCTGCCATCAAATCTTTTTTTCACAGTGGGAAGCTACTAAGGGAGATAAATAATTCTTACATTGTTTTGGTCCCTAAAGTTCCTTATCCCACATCTTTCAACGACTTTAGGCCCATCTCATGTTGTAATACCATCTATAAGTGCATAGCCAAACTCGTTGCTAATAAGCTTAAGATGGTTTTGCCTTCCTTAATTGACCATTGTCAGAATGCATTTGTCAAAGGTAGACACATTGGAGACAACGTGCTTCTTGCTTAGGAGCTTTTTCATGGCTATCATAATCATTTGGTTCCCCCAAGATGTGCCATCAAGGTCGATTTAATGAAAGCGTTTGACTCGGTTGGATGGAATTTTATTATTGATTCACTGGCCCTCTTTGGTTTTCCTGAGATCTTTGTTGGATGGGTCAAGGAAAGCATCATGTCCCCATCTTTTACAATTTCTATTAATGGGGAATTTCATGGTCATTTCTCAGGGGTCAGGGGGCTGAGGCAAGGGGACCCCATTTCTCCCCTACTTTTCGTTATTGCCATGGAGGTGTTTACTTTACTCGCCAAGAAATATATTACTGGCTCTCCATCTTTCAGGTATCATTCTAGATGTAAGAACCTGGCCATATCACATCTTATATTTGATGATGATTTACTTCTATTCTCTTATGGCGACTTGGCCTCTATCACTACACTTAAGCTTGCTCTGGATGAATTTTGCATAATCTCTAGACTTAGCATCAACCATTCTAAGAGCAGTTTCTTCACCTCTGGAGTTGGCTCCACCCTCAAAAATGATATTATGTCCTTACTGGGATTTGATTGCAGTGAACTTCCGTTCAAATACTTGGGGGTTCCCCTTGCCTCATCCTTACTGAAGTCCGCCGATTGTAGAGGACTGGTGGAGAAAGTTACACGTAGAATACGCCATTGGTCCTCCTCTTTTCTTTCTTATGCGGGGAGAATCCAACTTATTCAATATGTTTTATACAGCATGGTGAACTATTGGTTAAGCCTCTTCATCCTGCCTAAGGCAGTCCTTGCACAGATTAACAGCCTCCTAAGGAACTTCCTATGGTCGGGGAATGAGTTCTCTCATTCGGGGGCAAAGATAACTTGGCTTTTAGTGTGCCAGCCCAAACTTTGTGAGGGGTTTGGGATTCAGAAGTTTGGATATTTCTAATAATGCTGCTTGCCTCAAACATCTTTGGAATGTTGTCTCCCCTCACAGGGACAACATTTGGGCTCAATGGGTTAGAAGACAAATTGTTCGAGGGCTTCTCAAGCACGCTCCAGTAATTTAAAGAAAATGCTTATGCTTAGGGGGGCGGCCTGGTCAATGATCAAGAAGAAAGTGGGGAGGGTTCACTTACCTTCTTTTGGGAGGATAATTGGCTTAAGAATGGCCCTCTCTCCTTTTGTGTTACAGAGAGCTTCATCAAAGACTCTCTAGTTGCACCTGCACGAAAATTCTCTTCTCTTGCAACTATTGATGGATGGGATTTTTCGGATTATTTCTTGTTGCTTTTCCCGAACCTCTATCTAATTGATCCCCCAAGCCCTTCGCAGGATATGGATCTGTGGATCCCTTTTCCAAATGGAGAATTCTCTCTTAGCCACACAGTGGAGTGGTTGACTCCCACCATCACCCAAGGCCGTGGCATCACCTCATTTGGAATTCCCTTTCTGTTCCTAGATGCAGGGTCACTCTATGGCTTGCTGTGCAGAATCGCCTCTCCACCCTAGATAGAGATCGTATGCAGTCCTTCTCGGGACCAAGAATATGCTGTCTATGCCAATCAATTGATGAGTCACATGACCATCTTTTCTTTGCTTGCTCATTCACAAATCCAATTTGGAGGTTCTTGCAAATCAAATGCCAAATCCGAGTTTCTCACCTCTCTTGGCGAAGGAGGAATTTGCAGATTTCGACCAACTTGCTTGTTCTCTCCTCTATTGTCAATCGGATCTGGATTGAAAGGAATGATCGAATATTTCGTGGGCAAAGGAACTTCCAATCAAAGATTCTAAGGAACACCATGGATATGATTAAGCAGAGGTTGATCTTGCGAGGCCAGTAAATGACTCTGCATTAGCAAGAAGGCTTGCTCTGGACTGGGAGCTTCCCCCGTCCTTCATCCGGCCACCGCTTAAGCCGGACTGATCTTGCGAGGCTCTACCTCTGTTTTCATTGTATCGGCTGTTTGGTTGTCATAAACAACAATATTTTAGGGTATCTAGAATATAATTTGTCTTTTTTCAACAGTAAGATGGGTTGGACCTTGCTTACGTTGGGCTGTGTTGCCCCTGTC
>JAOTQH010234551.1:0-13362 GCA_025631255.1 Cornus kousa
CAGTTTTTGTTTGGTAATATTATAGTTTAGGAAACATCTAAGTAAGGAAAATAAATAGAATAGTGATTTTGTTAGATTAAGAAAGAAGAATGGTTTGATTGTGTTATGACTATAACATTATGTCCCATGATTATACACGGTGATCAAACTCATATATATATATATATATATATATATATTATACTAATATGTTATATAATAATTGAGCAATTAGAGTTGGAACCTGAATTAAACCAAGCTTAATTTTTAAAGATGGAAGGATTGGAGTTGGGTTAGGGTTTGAAGATCTCATAATTAAACCCGAGTTGGGCCTCCAAGCCGCACTTGCATCCCTATTTACCGCGCTCTTAGACGGCTGAAATCCTAACAAATTGAAAGGAATCAAACACAGTATTCAATTTCAGCAGTGAAAAGGCTTCCAGTATGTCATCCATTGAACCCAGAAGATTATTAGCTCGACTCGCTCGGCCAAAAGAGGCAACTCACTATCATATCATGTCATATATATATACACACACATACATAATTTCAACAGAAACTTTAAACATATATATATATATATCTATAATTTTATTTTATTTTTATTTTTTCCTGCACAGCTATTATACTACCAATTGTAAAGTGTGTTCTAAGAAAAATTGCAGTCTTTTTATTTTATTTTTTATAATTCTAAAATCTTTTGAAATTTATCACATTAATTTGGTTATATACATATTATATTTAAATTGTTTTTGAAGTTGCAGTTTTTCTTCTAATGCTTTTAAAAATTGCAGAAGGCTGGAGTGAATTGCATCTCCAAGAAATTTAAGTCAGTTGCTTGTTCAAGTAGAAGAAAGACCACGAGAAGTAGTATGCCTTTTCTTCCTGAAGGGATCATATTCGACATCCTGGTTTTGCTTCCTGCAGAGATTCTACACAATGTGATGAGATATGTTTGCCGAGAATGGTATAATGTTATCACCAGCCCTGAATTCATTAATGCGCACCTTCAAAAATCAACTAATTGCCTCCTCATCCAAACCTCTGATCATCTAAAAGTAGTTAATTTTGTGGGGATCATAAACAATTGTGATGTTCGGATAAGAAAATTAAGATACCAGTTCTCTAACGCTATTTGTGCGAGCTGTGATGGTTTAGTTTTGTTCGTGCACCACAGTAATTATTTTATATTCAGTGTTGCAAATCTTATTACCAACCAAATACTGACCCTCCCTCAGTTATCTGAACCTATTATACACGCTTTTCTTTCTGGTTTGGTACATGTTCATTCTATCAAGAGATACAAAGTAGTATTCCTTGACAATGACAGCAATGGTGATTTAATGTGTGAAATAGTCACTGTGGGTACTGACACTGCATGGAGACGGATTGATACTAAACATATTCCGAATACTAATATAGAATTCTTTGATGACCCATTATCTGTTGGAGGGTATCTTTATTGGACCCATGATTCTGAAGCTTCTAGTTTTCTTCTAGCTTTGGATGTTGAGGCTGAAATAATGCACCATCTTCCACTCCCGGAGGACTTCAATGTAAATGGGGGTTATTTAACGGTAAGGGAAAACTTTCTAGTTTTGATGGTTCAAACTAACAATTTTTTGTGGGAGGTTCGGGTGTTGACAGAATTAAAAAAAGGAGAGTGGACAAGGCTTTATAACATTGACTTCACAGGTGAAATTGGCACGATTAAGGGAATGCTTCATACTCATAAACGTCCTTCACGTTGGCATTTTCTTCCTCTTGTCTGGCTAAAAAATGGAGAGTTGGTTATATTTCGTGCTTCAGATCCATTGAGAACTTACATTGTTTACAACGTCAAGACGGGAAAAGTAGTTTGTGCATTTACCACTGGAGAAGACGACAGACATTGTATGAACTACTACAAGACCCATGTCAACAGCTTGGTTTCGTTGAACGGATGTTAGTTGTCCTTTTCCCTGGTATGCAATTGGGAATTTGCCATCTGCATGCACTTTACCCCATCCTAGGGTTTTATATTGCTCATCAACATCAAGATAGAAGAGCTAGGGTTAGTCTGCCTATTACAAGTTTGTTTTGTTGGACAGACTTTGACTATTTGCTATTCTTGCTGGTTAACCTTTTCATATGATTTTTTTTTATTACTATTATTATTTTTTTATGTTTCTAAATGTGGATGATATTTATATTTTGAATGCAATGATATAATTAAAACATCTCTCCTTTTTAGGATTGATTAATAAGCCCTTTTTAGAGTTCTATTATCGAATATCTATGGTTCTTGCAGTACTTCTCATTTACGCTAAATTTGTGTGCGCCACACTAGGAACCATAGCTTGTCTTTGCTTCAAGTGGTAAACTTACATGAAACCTTTTCCATTAAGATATCTCCATTGCCTCTAACTGAAAACAAAGTATTCCTTAGCTTGGTTACCTTTTATGTGTTCACCTCGATATGGGTAATTATTCTTTCATGAAAAATGGAACGAGTGTAAAATAAACCTTTTGTACCTATAATCTATTCTGGGACCAAAAGTTTAGTTTTAAGGAAAGCTAAATGGTTTTTGGTGAGAGTTGATTTTTCTTTGGCTTTAGACTTGTTTCTTTCGTGTGCTGGTCTATATGGTCTATGGAGGAGGAATGGATGGATTTTCAGGAAAATGCGGAGGTTAGCTTTTTCACATTCTAATGCTTTTCATGAGGCAATGAAATTTTGGACTTTGAATATAAACATCGGATTCTGCCCCTTCTCGGCATCTAAACCTTCTGATCAGTGAATGTTGAAGATCAACTTTGACGTCGTATAATTAATCTCTTAAAGAGAGTGGTAGTGGAATAATAGTCTTTTTTTTTGGGCAAGTCAAATTCAAATAAAGAAAAAAGGGGACTATACAAAGGAGTGGCAAAGGCCCAAAAACCAAACACAACAACTTAGAATGGGCAGAAACCCAGCCCAAGAACAAACACAAAAGCTATTAAAAACGCAACAAGATACAACACAGCCAGTTGCAGGAGCAACAACCTCAATACCCTCACTCATCACCATGGAGCACTGAGCTTGGGAGACTCCATGTGAGCAGTGCATTTCTAAAAAAAATAAAAAAAAATAATAATAATAAAATTCTAAGAGAAGTTTTGAAACTGCTTCTCACCTAGAGATACAATAGTACTGTTACTACTGAAGGTGATTGCCAGTCTGCTTTATTTTTCTTAGTTCTGTTTTCAATGGTGTGGGATAAATAAAAAAAACGAGTCGAATTTTTGTATATACATATATATATATATTTTTATCCTGGCAAATTAGGGGAGGGGACTTCAACACGGACACACCTGTTCAAGGAGCTGAGTACAATACTAATTAGGCCACCGGATAATGTCCTGAATCTATATTGATGTAAGCAATTTGTTTATTAAAATTGAGGGCAACATTGTACTTTAACAAGAACATCAACAAGACTAATAGTTCCAGCTTTGACAAGGAGGGTCAGAGTGATTTTTTATAAACTTTTATAGGTGGGTAATACTGAATCGAATATAAAATAAAATAAAATTTCAAAACTTAGAATTTACATTTTCAATGAATTTTTGCAGCATCATGTATATTAAAATATTGAGTTACACTTAAATTAATTGAATCGAAAAATATAGCAAACTAAGGCTGATTACACAAACAAACATGCGCATTTGTCCTTGTTCTTCTTCCCAAAGTATTCAAATCTAGATTTTCTCAAAGAGTTCCACAAAATGCATTTGTGGAATTAAGGTTGACATGTGAATGTTAAAGATCTCAAGATTTATGTCCCAAACCCTTGTTGCAGTTGGTCTGAACAGTTCCCTCTTTTTTCTTTTTTATATATTTCCTTTTTGCAATTTAAGTTGTGAAATAAACTTCTATGGTTTTTGACACGAATAACGGAAATGCATTTTGTCAAGTTGTTGCTTAAAATAATTCCAAACTCGAGGATTGAGACTTTTCAAATTGTGGTGACAAGAGAAGTATAGAAATTTTCTATGATACAACAGGGGTGTTGTATCGTATTGAAGCACTAACGGCATGTAAACATGTGATTGCTCACAATGTATATGTGTTTTGAATTGTCAGATGCATATAGCGCGCTCACAGGTGTATGTATTGTGAATTGTTTACCGCCAGAATCCAAGCTCAAGAGATAAGTAATTAAACGTACATTTGAAATACCAATATAGTTAACATAGTACAGTAAGTTAACAATTTCACAGCAATAATTCTAGTTACTAAAATCTTCTAGAAGAGTTACCAAAACTCAACCTAGTTTTAATTCCTTCCATAGCCTTTTATCATACTCTAAAAAAATGTTGACTTTTTAAGAGTGTAATTTTTATTTTTTTTAATTATAGTAGTAAGGAATTGATTGTCAAATATATTTGCAACAAGTGTAAATTAAGAACATTAAAAAATTAGTGTATTTGAATTTGAATTAAGGACAATTATTTTGGGACAACAAATAGTGAAAAGATGGACATTTTTTGTAGAATGAAGGGAGTAAGAAATCAAACAATCATTTGATATACAGTATCAATTTAAGTAATAGTGATATGTGTAACGTGCCCGATTTGTACTCGTGCGTGTTGAGCACGGACGATTTTGATGTGATGCACCGGACACACCGAATACTTTCACCTCGGTAAAAAAATCATCTTAGATGTTTTTATGCAATAATCATCTTTATTCCTATTAAATTAACCAATAGAATCTCACTAAAATATGAAACAGCTCATATTATAAATTTCTTCTCATTGAATAATTATCAAGAGTTACTTCGTCTAGTTTTCACCATATTACTTCTATAATAGTTTTATTATTTATTTGGTAAAGTGTAAAAAAAACTTACGTTATATTAAAATTATTCAAGAAACATCACCGCTGTATATAACCGTTTATATTTTAAAATTTTATAGCAAATTGTCCCTAGTTGTCAATTTTAATCAATTTTTTTATAAAAATCCCAAAATACACTCAAGAAAATTTGGTATTTTTAATTAATTATTTATTTTTGTTGCTTTTCTTTTTTATTTTATTTATTATTATTTTATTATGTTATTTTAAGAGCATTTTAAGTATTTTAGTCTTCAAATTGAAGAATTATCTTTATTTTCTCAATTTAAAAAATATAAAAAAAAATAAAAAATTTAACTCATGAAGTATTCAAATATTATTCAAATTGTTGGTGCTTCTCAATTAGGGAGATACTAAAAAGAATTACTAGAGAATTGTTGAGTCTAGATAATTATTTTAGATTATTAGAGAATTGTTGAGTGTAGATAATTTGAAGAATTCTAAAAAGTAGCCGCTCCGATGATTGTATATAGGGCAAATTTGATTTGTAATAGGAAGTTTTTCTAAAATTGGCAGTGAAGGATAAAGAAGGATAAAGAGTGAAGTTGGGTATCCCAAAAACAAATAGAATTATTTGTTTGAGAAAATGCTGAAAAATCACTAGATCCATGGTTGGTTTTCAAAAGTGCACGTAATGTTCCGTGACTTCCTTCAACAACAAATGAGGTGGGTCAAAAATGTGTAACGCAAGGGTGCTCGTACTCGTGCACGTGCTCGGCGCATATTCCGTTGAACTTGACCTAGCCGGCTCGAGCTACTTTTAAAATTGTTTATAATATATTCATGTTATATCAGTTTCCTTATTTCATATAAACATCATTAATACTTTAATTTAATTAATACATTAAGTGTAAAACTTTTATTCACCTTGAGTTACTTTTAAAATTGTTTACTTATCTTCTTACCTTCCTATCTCCCTGAACATTATTATACACATGTCATACTTATTTATAAAGAGAAAGAAACATAATCATCATGACAATACTAAATATCAAGTTTGATACACAATGGTAAGTAAAATTCTAATCATAAATGCAGAGATCAAATTCCAACTAAATAATTGGAATGTAATTATAATTATATTCATTCACATCAGATAGCAATTAAATTAAATCAGTAAAAGTAGAATAAATGAAAACTATGCCAAAAACAATTAATTGAACTAAAATCTAAATGGTCAAAAAAAAAAAAACTGAAATCTAAATAAAGAACTACTAAAGAAATTAAAAATACCAACTTCCTTACCAGCACAGTTGCTCCACCAGAATTCCTATCTAACTTCCCTTTGTTTTCTCTTTTCATAATATTTTTTCTTCTGAATTTTAAGAGCTTCTAAACAAAAAATCTATATTCGACGCACATACATATCAGCCCAAAAAAATTTATCTGTACATTGTATAATAAACACTAAATTTAATCTTATCAGGACAGGGATTGAGAGAACATGTGTAGATGTGATTGTATGTGTTGTGCTGGCTGCCTATCAGCCCAAAACATTAATTGTCACGAAGCTTCTACAATAAGCTTCCCACTTCAATTATTACAATATCATACGGAGTACGCTATATTAAAAGCATCAACTGATACCCAGCACAGCCACGTACATGATAACATTTAGTGAACTACCAGACAGGAATCATTCCCACACACCCATCATTCACACGCACACTTACAGACTTTTTGGTGTGTATATATATATATATAATATATATAGAAGTCAGCCTTGACAATTATAATCAAGCTTCTCCAGAAAGCTTTGCCAGCAATTATATAATAATATATATATATAAAGACTAGTAATCTCTTGCCCTTCATAGAGCAAAAAAATTTATCTGTACATTTTATAATAAACACTGAATTTAATCTAACCAGGACAGGGATGGAGACAACATATGTAGCAGGGACAGAGGGTGCCAATTTCTACAAATTCCACAGATTCAGGCATATCCAGCTTTACCGGCACCGTCACAGACTCAGAGACAGGCACCGCAACAGTTGCATTTTCCAAATCCACCAATATAATTATTTTTTAATGCAAAATCACTATTCCTAATCTAGTTTCCAAATTTAATATTTACCAATATTACTAATTATAATAATAAATGATAATTACCAAAAAATAATAATAATAATAAACTCTTCACCTCTCTCTCAAAGCAAGAATTACAAATAATTAATGATTAGTACATTATTGTCTCTGTCGGATTTTGGAACAAATATTATCCTTCCTACCCTTTTTTTCTTCTTCTTTTTTTTCTTCTAATTTAGTTACATGTGTGATAAAAATTCTCTTTACAAGTTTTGGAAAGTTATGTTGCAGTATATTGAAAATATGAAATGATCATAATTCACACAAAAGTGAAATAAATAAATAAATAAAAATAATTCACACAAAAGAAAAACTAAGAAAATAAAACCATAGATTATAAATTGATATAAAAACTTAATAGAAATTCATCATGGACCAATAATTCTTCTTGAATTCTTCATTTTGAAAGGTATTCACTCTCCATTTTTTCTTCAAATTAAATAAATCATAAAATGAGATGCATTAGTGCAGTCAGTCGAAATAATATAAAAAAAAATTACAAAATCATATAACGAACCTTTGTTTTGCATTACATGAGACACCAATTGTATAACAGGTAGACAAGATTTTCTAATGTGGTTAGTATCAAGTCATGAATTCAATTCAAGTCATGGATTCAATTTTCTAACACTTCAAATTTTCTAATACAAAATTTTCGATTAGCGATGAGACGTTTCGTAGGCGAAGGGAGCATACATTTCAAAATTCCGATTCTGATTGTATTTCTTTGGACATTATTTTGATTGATTGCACTGATGCGTCTTAGAATGGAGGGAGAATACATTTCAAAATGACGAATTATTGGTCCATGATGAATTTCTATTAAGTTTTTATACTATCAATTAATAATCTACAATTTTTTTTTCTCTTAGTTTTTCTTTTGTGTGAATTATGATCATGTCGATCATGTTTTCAATCTTGTGCAAAACAACTTTCCAAAATCTGTAAACAAGAACTTTTGTCACACATATAACTAAAAAAAAAAAGTTGTAAGAATAATGTTTGTTCCAAGATTCCGCTAGATTAGAGATAATAATGTAATATTCATCAATTATTTTCTAGTTCTTGATTTGAGAGAAACGTGTTTTTTCACTAGAGGTGAATGGGTTTTTTTTTTTGGTATGGGTTTTGAATGTGACCGTTTGATTAAATCTGGTGGTTATTATAAAAAGTGGGGATGAATTTTTTTGCTCCACAGGGAGCAAGAGATCATTACTCTATATATAAATATTTTTTTTAATTGACCAATACTAGATTACAAAGTAATTTTGAGACAACATATAAACTTCACAATACAATCCACATTATGCAAATCATGTTTAATCAAAGAGAATGATTATGTATTGGAGCCTTACATTAATGGTCCAAGCCAGGCCACTATTCAGATCTAACGCACTCTATTCTCGGCCTAGTTCCATCGCCAACATAGAGAGCAAAAGAGAGTGTGGGAGAGAAAAAGAGGTTATCAAAGAAGAGCTATGAGTTGGTACGGTTACTTTATGGATTTGTTCCCTCACAAATGAGGTTCTAGAAGTGCGTGGGAGTGCCAGAGTCTTGGAAGACTTAAGAGAGATCGAACAAAAATTATCCTTTTTGTTTGATCAGGCAATTATGGAAAAGAAGGAATAAGAAACTCCTTAAGGGATTCCTTATGCCTTTGATGAAAGGACTTCTAACGTCTGAAATTACAATGTAAAGAAAGTGCGAGGATTATAAGAAAATTGAAATGCGAGGCTAAAATGTAAGTTCGTGCTAGAAGATAAAGAAATAAAAAGAACTGGACTTGTATTGAAATTTTTGGAATTGAAATACAAGGAATTGAAATGACATTGAAAATGAAATGGTAATTTAAGCAAATTGCATTATATGAAGTTGTTTGATGTTGTGGAGGGGGCTTTCAAATGTGGTCCTAAGTAAGCTATTTATGAACTTTACAAGGCTTACAAGAATGAAATATGTTCTATGATAAACTAACATCTAAACCTGTGATCCACGTGACTTCTTCCAGCTTTGGTGCGGTGATGCCATGTGTCCCATTTCTTCAACCAATGTTTTACTTCCAGCTTTGAATTTGACGATGCCATGTGTCCTTTACTTTGATCCATGATCTGCCACTTCTCAGTCCACTTCCCTACATTATAAGAACTAACTATTCGCCTTCAGTTCCATCATCTACCATGTATCCATCACATCTTGATCCATAACCATTTCTCAGCCCACTCCCACTACTTTAGGGCCTGATATGTGTCATTTTATATGTTGGACAAGTGTCCAATTAATCTATTCAATGGACCATTAAATCAATAACTAACTAACTCACTTGGCAATTTTGCTGTCAGTCACATGCCTACTATTTGTAACTTTTTGTCACAGGCTTAGAGTTTCAGCACCACTCTAGCTACTCCCGTGCGGCACTAAGACGTTGCTTCTACTCTCGCAAGTGCTTAGTCAACCTAACTCCTGTGCTCACCTTAGCCAACACACTCCCCTCGTGCACTTACTAGAGTTGTAGTGGCCCTCGCCCTCTCCTTACTTGGCTTGTACACACACACACACTAAAGCACTTAAGTTGGCAAAGAAAGAACACTTCTATTACTTCAAATAATGATTTGTACAAGGCTAGCTCTCAGACTCTCTACAAGGCTTTCAAGACTCACTCTAGGATTTGTTGTCTACAAAATGAAGTCCTACTCCTATTTATAGGCATCCCCATGCCTAATGGATGGCTAGGATGTATCCTAACCAATGGTAGAGATCGATTCTCTAGAATTTTCTCCCATCTTCTTCACACTTTCATATATATCTACAAGTACCTACAACATTCTAGAACCCTCCATACTACTCTACACAATTATAGAGAATTCTAGAACCTTCAACACACTTCTACAATATACTACACATATCTAAAATCTTCCACAAAACTCTAGACTACTCCAGAAGGCTTTAAAAACTTCCATGCCATGCAGTCATTATGCAGCGTCCTACTCAGCGCCTGTGTGTCGCTTGCATGGCGTAACCTCCATAGGCGAGGCATGACATTCTCCCCCACCCATTTCCATAACGCCCTCGTCACGGTTTCTTCAGCTGACCTAGCTTCTCGCAGGTTATCAGCACTTGCGCATATGTCCTTGGCCCAAATGTACGTGCGCCCTTTGGGAGATGTGAGGTTCTCACGAGCTCTATCGTGTTGACTGCTATCTCTGGACTCTCTTTCCTGCCCACGAGTGGCACCATGCATGCGGCTTTACCTTTCTCGCCTCCAAGTATCATCAACGCACCAAGGCATGGTAGTGGCGCGGCATTGTTCCTGTCCATAAACACTAACCCCAGCACCATGTCGTGGTTGTCCATCTCTGTAACCTGGAAGTCGGCCTTGCCCGTCCTCCCTTGCATGCATAGCTCTACCTCCTTGCACACTCTACTCGCACGCGCTTCCTCAAAGTTGACGGCCTTGATCCAGTCCTCCGTCTTGCGCATCTCCAAGCCAAGTCGTTGCGCCTCCTTCGGGGTAATAAAATTGTGTGTGGTGCCCGTGTCCACCAACGCTTGCACGAATTTGCCACCAACCTGTGCATCCACATAGTGCACCCTGGCTACCTTCTTCGCCTTGCCCTTCTTCTTGGTGTCATGTGCCATGCTACTCAGCATCTGCATAGCCCCTATGCACCTGTCTTCATCATTACCCGCATCGTGCACCTTACCCTTGCCCTTATCCTTCACAGGGTCGCTCATGGTCTTCTTGTTGGGGCAGTATCGCAATATGTGCGGCCCATCGCACAAGTAGCACTTCGGCTCCCACTTGCCCTTGTCGCGACGTTCTCCTTTGCCATTAGCCTTGGACCTCTCTCCATAGTCCTTGTCCTTGTCATGGCGTGGGCATCTCTCCTCATCACTGTGCTCATCATCGCTGGACTTGGGTGAGCCTCTTTTTTTTGAAGTGCCGGTCTCCCCCACCTTTGTCATAGTCCCTCCTGAGAGACGTGACCCTCTTGTTATCATGTCTAAAGTATTTAAGGCGCTTCGCTATAGCCATTATAGATGCCAAGTCTCTAGGCTCCCTCCTCCTCAGCTCTGTGGCCACCCAATACTGCAACCCATCAATGAACAAGCACACGCGTTGCTGCTCCGGCATCTTTGGGATTTCCAGCATCAAGTTGGAGTACTCCTTCACATACTCCCTTATACTGCCCTTCTGTTTCAGGCGCCTTAGGTTGCTCATGGAGAGGTCCTCGATGCACTCAGGGTAAAACTACCTCTTGAGCTGTCTCTTGAAGTCCTCCCATGTGTCAACTGCTCTTGCACCCCTACCAGTGAAGCGTTGCCTCCACCATAAAGCGGCAATATCCGTGAGGTACATAGTGCCTGTCTGCACCTTCTCCTCATCATCCTCGATCTCCATACACTCGAAGTACCGCTCCATGTGCCAGAAGAAGTTATCAATCTGGCGCGCATTCCTTGCCCCATCATACTCCTTGGGCTCTGGCGCCTTCTTCTTCCTTGGCTTCACCATGACCTCGCGTGCTTGTGAGAACTCTTTCTTGCACTCAGCAATCTCCACGCACAAGTCGTCTACCCGATCATGCAAGTCCATTTCCTTCTCTCGTGCCTTGTTGGTGATGCAGTCAATCAGCTCGTACAGCTCCGCCATCTTTCTCTCAAGCCTGTTAAACTTGGTCTCCGTGTAGACCAAGTGTGTTGCGAGCTTCTCCTCCAAGCTCTGCTCCAAGATGTGGACTTGGGTCATCTCCTCCGCTAGCCATGTCTACTCCAACAAAGCTCCCTTGATGAACCTGCTCTAATACCAACTGTCAGGGGCTTAAAGTTTCAGCACCACTCTAGCTACTCTCGTGTGGCACCAAGACGCTGCTTCTACTCTCGCAAGTACTTGGTTAACCTAACTTCCGTGCTCACCTTAGCCAACACACTCCCCTCGTGCACTTACTAGTGTTATGGTGGCCCTCGCCCTCTCCTCACTTGGCTTGCACACCCACACACACTAAAGCACTTAAGTTGGCAAAGAAAGAATACTTCTATTACTTCAAATAATGCTTTGTACAAGGCTAGCTCTCAAACTCTCTACAAGGCTCTCAAGACTCACTCTAGAACTTGTTGTCTACAAAATAAAGTCATACTCCTATTTATAGGCATCCCCATCCCTAATGGATGTCTAGGATGCATTCTAACCAATGGTGGAGATCGATTCTCTAGAATCTTCTCCCACCTTCTTCACACTTTAATATATATCTACAAGTATCTACAATATTCTAGAATCCCCCCATACTACTCCACACAATTTTAGAGAATTCTAGAACCTTCCACACACTTCTACAATATATTACACATGTCTAGAATCTTCCACACAACGCTAAACTACTCCGGTAAACTCTAGAAACTTCGATGCGATGCAGTCGCCATGCAGCGTCTTACTTAACTCCTGCGTGTTGCTTGCGTGGCGTAACCTCCATAGGTGAGGCGTGACATTTCCCTAACTTCTTGCCTTTGACTGCTAATTGTATCACCATTTTCTACTTTGTGGTAATAAATTAACCCGCCTCCTCTTTTATAGCAACATGGTTATTCACATTTTAACCAAAAAAAAAAAAAAAACATGGTTATTCACACATATGTAAGGATAGTGCCTACTCTCCTCCTTAATCGAAGGAACTAATTCAACTCATTATGGTAACCATTAGTCCTGAATTTAGGCGTTGTTTGACCCACTTTGTGGTTGATTATACATATTTTTGTGACTGAATTATATAGCCCGTTAGTGCCATACAATTTTGCCGTATGTGAACTTCTGTATCCTTCCAAGTGTCAGCTGAAATATTGCACACTTGTCATCTGTTGCACCACACAAATGTTGGCCTTTAAATTACCTTTAGCAAATGCCATGTGTGACTGTATTATTGGACCATTATTTGGTCTGCTTGTCTCTCTTTCATTTGTCTACATAGATTGCAAAGTGGCTGCCATTTTTGTGTGTCTTTTTTTTTTTTTTGGCATCATTAGGGTTTTTTATTCAACGTGTACGTATTGCATATCTCTTGTTTAGTGGCAGATGAGTAGGGTGGGTTGTAGGGGGTGGTTTTGTGGAATAAACTGATCAAATCTTCAACTTGTGGTTTCTGATTTTGATATTGACTCGTACCGGTTAAGATATGACATAGTTTTCATGAAAAGGGGTTTTGACGGATTTATATTTTTTGTTAGCAATTGCATTATGCATTTTGGTGGTGGATGTTTTTTTATATATGTGTATATAATATATATATATATATATATATATATTAATCAACTGATGTACATTATTGAAGCAGAGTTTGCTTCATTGATTGTGTTGAATCAACTGATGTACATTATTGAAGCAGAGTTTGCTTCATTGATTGTGTTGAAGCAGAGTTTGTGTCATTGC
>JAOTQH010234560.1:0-13360 GCA_025631255.1 Cornus kousa
AGGCACATCCGCTAAGCTTTAGATAAGTGCTCTACTAACTACACCACTGAGTAAAGTCGAGCAGCCACAAAAACTTATCTTTTTTAAAAAAAAAATTTATAATCTTATTGTGGTGTGATGAACTCAACCAACTCATTATATATATATATATATATATATATATATATATATGCACCAACTGGCTTCAAAATGGTATATTAGTGGTGGATAAGCCGTCATCTATTCTACTAGTAGTAAATATATTCAAAATGGTATATTAGTGATGGATAAGCCAACATCTATTCTACTAGTAGTAAATATGTTAGTCGTGGACAAGCCATCATCTATTCTACTAGTAGTAAATATAGATGATGGCTTATCCACCACTAATATACCATTTTGAAGCCAGTGGGCGCATATATATATATATATATATAGTGGTGGATAAGCCATCATCTATTCTACTAATAGTAAATACATTCAAAATGGTATATTAGTCGTGGATGAGCCATCATTTATTCTACTAGTAGTAAATATATTAGTTGTGGACAAGCCATCATCTATTCTACTAGTAGTAAATATTGATGATGGCTTATCCACCACTAATATACCATTTTGAAGCCAGTGGGTGCAGCAATACTCAGAGTACACTACTTGACCAATTCTGATTAGATTTTGTTTATCCAAGCTAGAACATTCTAATATGGAACTGGAGGTCACAGAAGCATTAAGAAATATGCATATAAAGAATGGACCTAAATTCACAATAGTGAATACACATAACAAAACAACTAAAAAGGAACACGAAAATTTCTTACCACTTACCAAAAAGTCAGTGGCCTAGTGGTACTATGTCCCTACTTTTTATAGGAAGATTCAGAATTTCAGTGTCAGTAGAGGCATGTGTGTGTGAGTACCAACTAAGAAAAGAAAAAAAAATTCTTACCGGGTTTGTGGTTGACGGGAACAATATATACATCTCTCAATCATTTTCTACTGAGAATGAAAACAATATATCTTTCTATAACAAAATGCTACACTAATTTTATATTTATATGTTGCATAAGCAACTTTGTCCATTACATATGTTTTTTTGTGACAATCGATTGTGTTTAGCAGTACCCAACACAATGTATTAAAAGTTACATAAAATTAAAAATAGAATAAACTAATTCATTCATTACGAAGTGATTAGGAGCCCGTTTGTAGTTACTGTTGGAAAAGAAAAAGAGATTTTATTAATAGAGCTGTAAAAAAATTGCGGTCAGTAAAAAAACATATTAGACATTGGATGACATATTATAATGAGTACTTTTTACAATTAAATTATTATTATTTTATTCGATAACAAATTTTTTTTAAGCACTTCTATTATTAATTTTACCATATTTGATAATATGTTACTATATTTGATAATAACAACTTTATTAAAGAAATGTGTAATTGTCATTATAAAAAATAAAATGGATAAAACTGTCTTATGAGAAAAAGTTACCTAAAATATTCGATCTCTACTCCGAACGCAGTTTTATAAGATACAAATTCTAGTGTAATAATGTGTGTGACTTACTATTGGTAGTGGAGCAGACCGAATCGACCACATGGTATGATATTGTCCGCTTTGGGTCTGAGCCCGCATGATTTTGCTCTTGAGCTTTACCCCAAAATGCCTCATACCAATTGGAGTGACACCACTACATATAAACACTTCACATTTCCTTCACCCGAAAAGACCTTATACCAATTGGAGTGACACCACCATATATAAGCACTTCACCTTTCCTTTATCCAGACGATGTGGACTTGTGCACTCGTAACTCGTCACTATGATAGCCTATCAGTGTCTCACACTCACTCACGCCCACAAGGTCATCACAGAGGGTAACATTGTGCAGACATAGCATGCTATGGTTGGTTGGACCACCAAGTCCCACGAGATATATAATTTGTACATTGAATTTTAGTCTCTCTCTTTCTATTTGAATGAGACTTTTAGGTTTGACAGTGCACGGGAAGAGCAAACATGTTGACAATGAGGAAAAATTGAAGGCAGTGAAAGATACTAACATTACACTATAGACTTTTGGATAAATGATTGAATTTTAAATGAAAAAATTTGAATCTAGAACAAGATTGTCTATTGAATTTGTATTTCTATTATATTAGTAGTAGGAGAGATAGTACTTTATTATAATAGTGTGTATTCATCTTATGCTTGATTTGGATAAATGAATGAATTTTAAATGAAAAGAAAAAAAAGTTGAGTTTAAAAAAAGATTGTCTATTGAATTTGTATTTCTATTAGATTAGACATAGGAGAGAGTACTTTATTACAATAATTGATGAATTAGATTGGAAAGCAAGTGAAAGACGAAGGATGGACAAGGCATTTTTTAAAACAGAAATATGTCTTCCGCCCATTTTTTATTAGTTGAAGGAACGAAGCAAGGATGAATGAAGGCATAAGTTTTTTTTTGTTCGGTCAAAATAAAAGAAACGAGAAATTTTATATTCTTTTATCATTATATCTTTATTATATAATTTATTCAAATTTAATTAAGAACAAATAATATCACTTTAAGTTATCCTTCTCTTTAGTCTCTTTTTTCATTCAACTTTAAATAGATGCAAAGTTAAGATTGAGAAGGAATATCGCATTCATCCTTCCTTCCGTTTCCTCCTAACAAGCAATGAAACTCTTTTTAGTCCCTCCATCATTCCCTCCTCTCCCAGCATATATAATTGGTTCTTAAATTATTCTTAAGATTAAAACTTGAATTTTCGTTTTAAATTTATGCTATACACCTTTAAAATGATTGAATATAAATTCATTCGTTTCAATTTCTATGATTCAAATGGAGATAAAAAAAATTTCAAGAAGAAAAAAAATTGTGACCACTCACTCTCATTCCTGGATAGCATGGGCAATCATATTTTGAGTATTGATCATTATTGGTGACTGTTGTGTGTATTTTGCTGAGAAGTAAAAGCAACTGATTTGAAACTATACCAACTTCCTTTCATTTTAATATGCTTTATCATACGGATCATACGGACCATATTATCGGTATCATACTTAAAGATGGTGTGAAATAGAAAAAGAGAGAGAGAGAGAGAGAGAGAGAGATATAATTTTTAAAAATTGATATGGGCCTCACCCTCATACAGGTAGATTCCAGCTTTCTTCCACTAGCCACTAAAATTGTGGTGTGAGACAAGAATCCAAACATAAATGACAATCTCTTTCACATGAATTTTCAAGTTTTCTTTTGCTAATTACATATATATATATATATATATATATATATATATACACACACACTCAATGGTCCACGCTCAAACAAGATTCCAAACATTATTAAAACTGAGAATAAAAGCATTATGTGACCCACCCATTTCATTATATTCCAAACATTATTAACAAAAATTTAAGCTTGCTAGTTTCATCAAGTATATGTGAAATCAAGGTCAACTTCGTACACTCAATTGAGTGGAGAGATTTTTATTTTTATTTTTATTATTGCTATTATTATTAATTTCCGTATTCAATGAATGCATATGCTTTGGTCGTTGGAGAGTCGGCTTGAAAACAATTATTCCTTTATTTAAGTGAAAAAATCTATGAACTTTTGAGTTTCTAATTTCTTTTTAAGAAAGATTAAATATTACTAGTTGCCAAAGACAAACGTGAAAAGTCGTCCTCTTTCATTGCCCTCCCTTTTTTATTTTTCTCCATTTATTATTATTATTACTATTATTATTTTACCCTCTCATAATTAGAATTGAAACAAATCAAAGTCACAAGTGAAGGGTGGTATCGGTATAGAATAGTTCTTTCACTGTTAAATATTTAAAAAGTCTAAGTATGTCCTTAAATTTAAGAATTTATTTTCGAATTTACCCTTCTTAACATAAAAAAGATAAAAAGAAACAAAAATCCCAACCTCTTCCCAAACAAAAAAAAATTATGAACTCCGTGCGTTCCAAAATTCTTGTCCATGTTTTTATTTTGGAAGGTTTCCAAAATACACGTCTCTTAATCAATTGTCCCTCTATTTTTAAAAGGTCCTATATAATCTCTCTCTCTCTTTCTATATATATATATATATATCGAAAATAATTGGTGTGTAAGAAATTTATTCACACCAATCATAATAACCGTTTTAAGTCTTCTTTTTCTAACTATATTAAAAAAAAAAAAAGGTACATCCAACGGTTATAGTTTGGTATGAATAAAGTTCTTGTTTAATCGTAAAGAAGAGATTAGTTCCGAGTGTGTGTGTATATATATATATATATATACTTGTATATATTGATGCAAATGATAAAAACTTTTATCAAAATTAAATTGAGATTCCCGTTAAGAATAGCCCTAAAAGAGGAATCTGCACTGCAAAATTTTAAAATGTTTATATTCATGTTATTACATAGACCTAATGATACCTCATCACCTTTTAAAATAGAAAGGTTTATGATTCAAGTCTCTGTATGGACAAAAAGTGTATGTAAATGTGATTTTTGTTGCGAATAAAAATATATATATAATTCTTTGCCTTACTTATCATCAATTATCCCTATATATTTTTTAAAAGTTTAATCCAATCATTCTCTATATATATGCATACATATATATATACACACATATATGTAATCATAAAAACTGAACAAAATTAAATTAAGATTCTTGTTAAGATCGAATAGCCCTATCTAAAAAAAGAGGAATCTGCAGAATATGCATGTATAGGTCCCATTATATTAAAGAAAATGACATTGAATAAAGTGAAGATACATAACAAACCAACCAAAACTCTTTCAGCTAATCACAGTACACAAGCATGAAATTAATTTCTTCTGTCCATCCACACTTGCCTCTCTAGGTTTAGGTTTGAGGCTGACTGAAATGAGTCCCATTCATCTCTCAATCACCTGTTACCAAAAAATCAAGTCAAAACAAAAAAGATTTCAATATATAACAACAATTTATGGTACAAAAATCTTTTTTTTTCTAGAACCACTTTAGTACTAGACCCTACCCAACCTCAATCAGCCAAATCAACGCGTAAGGTGGGAATCTATTGTGTGTACATATTGCATAAGGAAGTTTGTCCATTATATATGTTAGTCTCGTGACAACCTATTGTGTTTGGCTTCATTGAAAAATATATCTCAACTTTGGTAGCTTCATTGAAAAATATATCTCAACTTTGGCAGCTAGTGTTATTTATTTAATTATTATTATTATTTTTTTAAGTACTCGCGCAGAACAAATATTCACTATGGTCGAAACTCTAACCTCTTTTTTAAGAGAAAATTGGCTATACCAATTGTGCTAATGGTTGTATGATAAATAACATAAAGTTATGTTCATTAACAGTACAGAGATGGATAGTTGCAAAAACAAGGAGTTTTAGATGGCAACTTTTAAATTCATGAACTCAAAGTTGATGCTTTCAAAATCATGTATTTTTTTGGAAGTCTGACATGTAATAATATTGTTTATTTGCCCAAACTATTCTTACTATTTTCAGGTATCACCTTTATGCATTTAAGTGAGTACCTCTTTGCGCAGGGAGGTCCTTTATTTTGTAAATAAAGGTGAATAAATTATTATATGATCCCGGACCATTGGTTCCTGCCAACTAACACTTTGACAAATTAGCAAAAGGTTGAATAAAGCCTACACTATTATGACACATTTGCTGATATGTCAAGTTGACGTACCATATAGTAATTTGGACAATACTTAAGTTTTCACTAGTGATGATTTGTAATATACTCACAGCTAATGTGGACCAATAATAAATGGACACGTCATATTTTAATTACCAAATCATATATGATAATTTGATTACCATCTATGATTTGGTAAGTGAATATCTATCCATCATCTTTAATTTGATAATTAAATATCACATGTCAATTTATTATTAATGGTTCACATCAACGGTGAGTATGTTATAAATATTTCAGGATCTAAGTATTATCCTAATAGTTTCTCATAAAGGGGACATAATTGCTTGCATGTTAAACTGTGATTGGCTGGGATCATACACCGACTAGGTAATAATTTCCCATTTTCCTTTGGTGGGTTAGGCTCGATGGTGCCACGTGGCTATTGCCCATTTGTCCGTATGCCCACCAGTATTATAGGATGTTTATTTGCCCAATAAAATGAAATGAGTTGTCTTAGTGGTTGACGTGGAAGATTGGAAATCCATTATATAATGGAATAGCTTCCCAACCCCCTACAAAGAGATATAATTGAATGTTTGAAGAAAATTACTCACATTATTGAGAGAAGAGTGGAAGGAACAACTATGGCGGCAATTCGCAGCTGTTCTTCCTCCTCCTCTCTCTTCCTCAGATTTCTAATCTCTGCTTCTCTCTCTCTTCTCTTCCTTTTCAGCTCTTTCAATAATGGATATGCTTTCGAAAGAAGACAGACCACACAAAAGCATCATCATAGTCAACACACTACTCATCATACCATTCAAATTACCTCTCTGCTACCATCCTCTGTGTGTAGCCCCTCTCCCAAAGGTTAATATCCACACAACTTATATACAACTCTCTTTCTATACACACACACACACACACACACACACACACATACACATATGTTTACGGGTGTATACATTCATATATGTGTCTTTTATTATTTAGAGAATTATTTGGATAACTGTGTGTCATATATATACACACACTACACATAATGGGCTGTACTCTAGTCTAATGCAATCTTATTTTTCATCTCTTCAATTTGGATTAAATAGATATATATTATACGTATAGCAAATTAATTTGTACAATTGATTTATGCAACTCTGGTTTACGGCAATTTCTGGTTATTGATTTATCAAATTTGTACAATTGATTTGTTCCGGTTGAAACTTTTGTTCAAAATTAATATTGAAAAAGAGAAAAATATTTATCAATTTTTTAGTTTTTAGTTTTTTGGGGCTAGGCCTAGTGGTTGCTTTTGTCTCTTTCTGAATTCTTGTGTTTTAAGGGTATGCCCTTGCATTCTCATATATATTCTTTTTCTCTGTTTATATAATTCTCAATTTTTTTAAAAAAAATAGTAGAAAAATTAAAAGAAAAATAGTTCAATTATGGGAAACAAACCCTAATGTGCCAAATGTTCAACGGTGGTCCTTGAGAAAAAAAACAAAAAACAAAAAATCCTACCGATATCTCTTTTATTGTTCTTAGTTTGTTTTTACCATTGCATGTTGGTTAACTTTTTGGAGAATACTTGTATTATTTTTAATAATGTAAAAATAATAATTAATAAATAATTCGAGAGTCATACACATTCCAGAATTATAACATAATGATGATGTCACCAACTTTGGCGCATTTTAGGTTAAATTATTACTCTCATTTTTAATTAGGATCTAAGTAAAAGCACACACTAATATAATAGGAGTGTATATATATATATATATATATATATAATAGATATAGATAGATAGATAGATAACTTTCAACCAAAAAGGTTGACAAGAAGATTGATGGGAATCCCTTGGTGTGGAGTGAGACACACCCTTTAGCCTACCATCCAATATGATGATGATCACGTGGTATATAACTAATTGCCTTTAGGAAAGGGTCGTTGCTCATCTCATACCATATGTCTAACTTTGTCTTCTGTATTTTTTAAAACAATTTAAAGTGCATGATGGCCCCTATAGGGAAAAGAGAGTGAAATATGAACTTCCCTTTTGCCTAATTTTTTGGCTTCCCTTCCAATAATTATAACTTTTCGTTACTCACTTGTGTTATGAAATCATATAATGAGATTCACTATCACACATATTCATTCACGTAAATTTTATAAATACCAAATTCTGTTATTAAATCATTATTTCTTTGTTATCAATCTTTGATTATTTTTTCATAAATATAAATATATATATATATATATATATATATACATAAATTTTGTCACCACCGGTCATTAAATCATCATTTCTTTGTTATCAATCTTTGGTTATTTTTTCACAAATATATATATATATATTATACTCTATAACGATATATTTCATTCAATTTTTTAAAAAAAAATCTCAAAAGCTTACAAAATAAAAAGTTGTTTTTAAAAAACTATAAAAGACAATTTTATAAAAACATACATTTTCATAATTGAGTTTTTCAAAAAATTGCAATCAAATAATTTTTTGTACAATTTTTAAATTTTCGTTCTCAAAAAATTAAACTAAATAGGCATTAAGTTTTTTCATGCTATGTCTGCATGGCAAGTTATCTTACCCAACATTTTTAATAATTCAAAAAGGCAAATTGCAATTTGCAATTCACTAGTGCACAATTGGCAGAGACTTGTAGTGGATGATTTTATATATATATATATATATTGCAATTAATTAACTTTGTATTTGTTATTTTTTGGAGCTTTCCCTTGATGAAAAAGCAATTACTTTTATATGAATGTGCTCTTATCAAATCAGCTCTTAAATATAGAGTATATATACATGTAATTTATAATATTTTTTGGCGCATATATATATGTGTATCAGATCACAGCAAAGGGACATCTATGAAAGTTGTCGACAGACGTGGACCCTGCTTTCAAACAAGTCAAGACAAGGCCAAAGTTCCAACTGATCTCACTCAGATCCTATCTCATGACCAGTCCCGAGTCAACTCAATCCACACTCGACTCGGCTTCAACTCGGGCAAAAACAGTTTGGAGGACTCAAAGGCCAACCTCCCAGCCAAGTCCGGCAGCTCACTGGGTTCCGGCAACTACGTCGTCACTATTGGACTCGGAACCCCAAAGAGAGACCTCTCACTCATTTTCGACACCGGCAGCGACCTCACCTGGACTCAGTGCCAGCCATGCGCCCGAGTCTGCTATAAACAGCAAGAACCCATTCTGGACCCCTCCAAGTCCACCACATATTTCAACATTTCATGTAACTCGGCAGTGTGTTCTCAACTCAGCTCCGCCACCGGTAACTCACCGAGTTGCTCCGCCTCCACGTGTGTTTATGGCATACAATACGGCGACCAGTCATTCTCCGTCGGATTCTTCGGGAAGGAGAAGCTAACCCTAACCCCCACCGACGTGTTCGACGGCTTCCTCTTCGGCTGCGGCCAGAACAACCAAGGACTCTTCGGTGGAACCGCCGGTCTGCTAGGGTTAGGCCGGGACAAGCTCTCCGTGGTGTCCCAAACAGCTCAGAAGTACGGCAAGTACTTCTCCTACTGTCTTCCGTCTTCGTCGAGCTCCACCGGACACTTAACGTTCGGGAAAGGTGGAAACCCTAGTGCCCTAAAGTTCACCCCGTTGGTCTTCAACCCACAGAATCCATCATTTTACTTCATCGACATTGTGGCGATAGCCGTCGGTGGAAAGACATTACCCATCAATAAATCGGTTTTTTCAACTGCGGGGACGATTATAGACTCCGGCACGGTGATAACCCGTCTGCCACCGGACGCTTACACCCCCCTGAAGTCAGCTTTCCGGCAACTGATGAAGAGTTACCCGATGGCGCAACCGCTTTCGATATTGGATACTTGCTATGACTTCAGCAATTACAACACTGTGACCGTACCTACAATAAGCTTCATCTTTAGCGGAAATGCGAAGTTGGACATAGACCAGTCCGGGATATTCTACGCGGCGAGTACGTCGCAGGTGTGTTTGGCTTTCGCCGGAAACAGTGATGCCGGTGACACGGCCATTTTCGGGAATGTGCAGCAGCAGACGTTGGAGGTGGTGTATGATGTTGCGGGAGGGAAGCTAGGGTTTGGGCACGGAGGGTGTGCTTGAAGATGGGGAAAATGAAAGAAGGATGAATAGTTGAATATTAGGGTTTAAGAAAACACGTTACAAAAATGTTTTAGGCTAAAAAAGAATGATATGTATTGTCTATTTGTAAAAGCAATGTGTGGAAAATAATATGGACCAAAAAACATGGTCCATAAATGCGTATATGTAATAGACAAAGAATGTTTTCAAGTAATTTGAAGATTTGACTTTGGTGATATATATATGTAGCATCTTGTCTCTTGCATGGTCTTCAGAAGATGTAATTAGTACTAAAGTTTGAGGGTCGGACAATTTGAATTGTATTTGTGTAAAATTTGATATAATAAATAATTCGAAGTGTTTTGATATAAGTACGTAAGCAATTCGGACTATTTTTATGTAAGTAGGAACGGTTTTATTATTAATGTCATCATTGAGTATTAATATATATTTTTTTCTTTTTTCTTTTTATGATAAGATAAATGATTAGTGAAGATGAAATTAATAGTTGTTATATATATATATATATATATATAGTTAGTTGGTTTCCACTATAATGAGTGGTACAAACAAGGTTGTAGGAAGAATTTATGGAAGAAGTTGTTACGGGATTACATCAATTGTTTGTTAGGTGTAATGACACTTTCATTTTCAATATTTTTAATTGATATTTGTGTGGTTGTTACGTGAGCTTTGTTGCAATTATTTGTTGGATGGCACTAATGTATAATGATGGTTGGTGCGGTCCCGTGGGGTTATTGGTAATGGATCATTTGGTGGCACATGAATTGTATGAAATTTAAGTCAAAATGAGTGACCAAGTCCTTTTCTAAAGTAGATTTCTTTTTCATGATTATTATGGTTGGTTATCATATTTCAACTTCAAT
Source organism: Cornus kousa (assembly GCA_025631255.1). Classification (NCBI taxonomy): domain Eukaryota; kingdom Viridiplantae; phylum Streptophyta; class Magnoliopsida; order Cornales; family Cornaceae; genus Cornus; species Cornus kousa. The sequence goes on from JAOTQH010234560.1 coordinate 10,645, forward strand.
CCTTACCTTTTGATATAATTGAAATCTAAATGTTCAAATTGAATGCTAGATAGTAAAAGGGACCCCCCAAAAAAAATAAAAAATAAAAATAAAAATCAGTGGGAGTGACTCTAAATAATACGGAGTAATTAGATTAAAATAAATAAATAAAATTCTAATTCTAATTAAAATAAATATTTAAGAATTTGACTACAAATCCATTTTATATTTGTGAGTATCGAATCGATGACTCGAATTTGAAGTTAACCTTATTATTAACATGCCTCTCTCTTTCTATATATATATATATATATATCAACCATGTTATCATTCAATCTCCGATTCAATTATGCAATCAATTGTATGTTTATTCAAATAATCTACTAATGGAATTGTGAACAATGGAGGGAGGGAGAGAAAGTTAGGATGGGGATGAGAATTTTTGATTTCCTATTGATGGGGTGTGTGTGTAAAAGGGACGCTATAAGTGTATAACTTGAGTCGGGGAAGAATACAAGGAGAGCCAAATATAATTTTTTTATGCGTGATTATATTCGAAATTTAATGTACAAAATTGTCATTTCAAGTCGGAGCGCAACCCCACGTCTAACACAAATGTCCCAACTCAATTGTTTTGGGTTCTGTTGTGTCTCCTGCTATTGCAGTAGTTGGGCCTGTTTTGTTTACGGCCTTTTTTTCTGTTTTGTTTTGTTCTCTTTGCCTGAAGGCTTGTTGGGCTAGATCACTCCCCTCCGTGTTTTCCTTTTTTTTTTTTTTTAATAAATTTCTTTTATAAAATCTTTTTTTAGAAAAAAAAAAAATATAGGCATGGTAAATGTATAACGGGCACGCATGACCTAAGTTATACAGAGTAAGAATGGGAATGAAAGAATTCAAGAGCGAGAGCACAAAAACAACAAAATTTAAAATTTGCCCATAGGCGGGAGCACCTCCAGAGCAATTGTAAACTTGTATGTTATTTTGTGTGTGTATTTAAAAAATATTTTTAATATTAATGGATATTCTAATTGCTAGTTTTTTTTATTTAAATAAAAATGTGACCTGATAAATCTATATATTCATTCTAAATTCTTACAGATATTGTTTAAATTTTCTTACATGAAAGGATTAGTTTAAAGTATAATAAGCTTATTTACTAAAAAAAGTACTAAAACAAAAACTTTCAACCATTTTTATTCTTAATTTTGTACAATTTTTAACCATTTTGTTCAATATTCGGTACATTTTGAAAAATATCATCCATAATAAATGTTACATGTAATTGTCGTTAATTCAATGGATAAGAAATCGTTGTAAATTCAGCGATGCTTGAATTGACCCAATTGAATTCGTGAATTGGGAAAGAATTTGCTTTAAAATTGTGTTGTGTTCAATTTAGATCATTTAGTAAAATGATAAAAATATCCCTAGGTATTTTCTTCTTATATTTGACTTGCAGTATGATCTGTTCAACTTAAAAGGTCAATCTTTTACAATAAATTAAGGAGATGTTATTATGCGACTGTGTGTTATACCTTCTCATGTGGTACGTTTTCATGTGTGGCCTAATATGAGTTCATAAATGATGCATAAATACCCATCCACAAAATACTACAATAACAAGCACAGAAAACAATATATATATATATATATATATATATTCAAATGTAATAATAAACTTTATTCATAAATTAAGACAAGTTTGGAACAAATAGCATATAAACATGTACGTTCTACCATTGATCTTCAAGTTCATCAAGTGCAAGGTCCATTGCAGTAGCAGAACTGGTGTCTCCCAAGGCAGTGACCACCACGGTGACCTTCATTCTTGCATTCTAGGTCGCATCCACCCACCACCTTGCAATCCGTCTTATAATTATGGCTCAGTGTTTGACAATACTTTGTTGCCGCCACCGCCATCTCTTCTGCATTTGCATCACACTTTTTCATTAGAATACTAATACATTGCCCGACTAACTCATGAGATTGATGTGAGATATATTTTTGTAATTGCAATATTTTGTAACAAAACAAATCTTACGATTCACAATTGATCAGGCAACGATTCTCACGCAGTCATATGATGCATTAAAGTTAGGCTTCGATTCTATCAATCAATCAATAACATCATTTACATTTGTTATTACTATATTCAAAGTCATTAAATTTTTAGAACTAACTTGTCACGTACCCAAAGATGTAGTCAACAATTAAAGATAAAAGAAAGAAAGTGAAAAGATATGTATGCGATAGCTTGACTAAGGTCCTATGATCTCCACAAAGAGTTTATGTGAAGTGGAGAGTAGTTCAAGCACAAATCTAGCATGCTTAAGTGAGTATATATACTTCCTTAAAATTTTATATTAAAATATTTGAAAATATATATATATGTATTGGAAAGATAAAGTTAATTTGTAATGTTCATGCTTCAAAAATTCTAAAATGAAAGGTCAATAGAAGTAACAGAGACTCGGAGAGAGAGAGAGGGAGAGAGGGAGCACCAGAAGCCAAGAGAAACAGGAACAGAAAGAGGATCCCAAAGAACTTCCTGTTGGCCATGCCCGATCCTTCTCCTTAATTGAAACTGTGTATAATCCCCCAACTCACTGAACCAAGTATCCTCATTGATCCGTCCATATGCATGTTTATGGGGGAAGTGCAGAAAACACCCCTGAAGTATACTTTTTGTAGCATTTTTACCCCCTAATTGAAAAAGTGTGCAATAAACACCCCTAAT
>JAOTQH010234570.1:0-13359 GCA_025631255.1 Cornus kousa
ACATTATATAGAATTTTTTTTATAAATATTAAAATAAATTAAAAATTAGTCATATTTTATGCTAGACGGAGCCAAGAGGGGCATGTGCCCCGGCTCCGCTTAAATTTAGATTAAGTAATTATTTCATGATTTCATCCACAACTATTCAGTTGATACAAGGTGAGACCAACCTAGGGAGGATATGTAATCAAAATAAATATATTATATACTCCGAGTCAATTGTTCCAACACAATTCTTAAATATACAAAATATGAACATTGAATAAGTACAAGTATTAATACAAGCTGTCAACAGTGGAAAAAAATAATTAAAAAAACTAGCAAAATAAAAAATTCCTTGAAATCTCTCAATATCAATCACAGACTTTTTATAAAAAATAATATATATATATATATATATAAAATTGAGATATGAACTATAAAATGAAACTTACGCTTCAGCATAAGCGTCAGCATACGCGTGAGTAATTCGAAGAGCGATTTTACCACAAGTAAAACCAATAGTCACACTGAGAACTGATATAGGAAAGCAAAATTATTTGTATTAGTACTGAATATTGAAACACAATTAATAAGACATTGAAGGTCAGGATATACAGAGACTTACATAATTGGATAATCTCTTTCATGTTGATAGCATATCTGAAAGAAACATTTTTACAAATAAATAAGTATTTTATAAAAAAGAAAAATAAAAAGGAAATAAAAAGGGGCAAATTACTAAAACTAAGGAGTATTTTATTAAATCAACAATTTGTAAACAGTATGTACATTATTACACAATAGTTGCTTAAAAATCAATCGAGGAAGAGGAAAGCTTTGTACCAGTTACGAAACCCTCCCGCGCGCTTGGCTTCGTCCCTAGCCTTTCACGATAAAGTTAAAAACTTGTGGGGCAATTATATATATATATATATATACTTGTTAGGCAAGAAAAACCAAAAAAAAATAAAAATCCAACAACCCCCAACGAGCTAGGCTTGGAGCTTATTCTTCTTCTTTTTTCATCCGCTTTATTTTAGATCAAGCACGGTCAGTAACCCGAACTCCGAAGCCCACAAATACAATCTAATTATAAAAATAAAAATAAAAATTATTTTTATATTGTTTTTGTATGAAAAAATTCAAAAGTTTGCAACTGTTGGGTGTCTCGTAGAGGTAGTGGAGCGCCCTTTTGCTGTTGTGGGTTATCATCTAGAAAACATGTTTTTTTGGTGACGTTGATTTAAAAATATTGTAAATTTAAAAAATATAATGATTGGTTTAAAAATATTATTTAAACAATTATTTTTTTAAAAAAAATTATTGTTTATATATAAGACTGAACTTGTATACAATTTCTAACACTCTCATTAAAGTTCACCAAAAGAAAGTAATACAAATGCTACAGTCAACCATAAGCGGCAAACATTCTCAGTTATAATTAGTATAGGTTTTTGAGGTTAAAAATTGTGCACAATGGGAAGGAAAAAAAAAAATTGAATGGAAAGAAGAGAAGAAGGGATGACTAAGACATTTCCCTCTTCTTGTTAAGTTGGATGAAAAAGAATCAAAAAAATTGACAATTTAATTTGATTTGTATGATAAAAGAAAAGATAAAATTTTAAATTGCTTTTACAATTAAACCCATCTTTTACTTTATTTATGAAATTTGTTAAATATTTATAGAAAGTTATGTAATAATTTAAAATTTCTATAATAGGTTGACTTGTCTTGTCTCCTATCTTTTGCCCATATTTAACCAGGTAAAAATTTGTGAAAAATGAAAGATGACTAATTCTTCCTATAATCTTTTCTTTCCTTATATTATCTTTACCGAACTAAAAAAATTTATTCAATCCTTTTTTATTTTCCTTCCATTCCTCTTCTTTTCTTCCGAGCCCAGCATATACGAAAGAGATACTAGTAGTCTCATATGAGCCGTCAACATTAACCCGCTACAATTCACATATACAATTAATATAAAGTTTCAAGCGAAATGAAAGATATACTACGTACGAGTCTGACACAAACTGTCAACCTTAAGCTGTACTTGAAAGCAAATCTTTAACACAAACAAACCCATAGAAGGTTTGCACAATCTAAGTGGTGCTCATCCTTCAATTTTTACAGATCACTCTATCTTTCCAGTAGAACCTTTTATTTCTGCCCGAATTATCCTTTGTCATCAATCTCGCTGGGAGTCATCAGTATTTTGGTTGAACCTAAACGTAAATTGTCTATAGCAGCAGACAAAAACAAAAAAATTAGCATAAAACATAACACGAGCACAAACTTTTTATATTATTTCAATTAAAAAAAGACGAATAATACAATAAAAAATGACGGTAATATGGAAGAAACAAAAACAATTGTAATGAGAGTAATTTTTTATTTTATTTTTTTATAGACATATATTTAGAAAAAATATTGCAAGAAACAAACAATCTAAAAAAACTATGGCACCAGTTGGTTAGATTGAAATAGCAAGTAAAAGAAGGAAATGAAAAAATTCTGAACACTTTAGAAGTTCTGTTAGCACAAAAAGGAAATTTTTGAGGAAAAACTACTTTCATTAACCACCTAACTTTCCCATAAATTTTTTCTAAAAAAAAAGGGGAAAATTTTGATTTCATAATAAAGTTTTATGAACTTATAATAATTTCCTTTCTTTTATGATAAGTTTCATGCCATTCAAACAATGAAATGGTAATTTTCTTGAATTTTTTTCATAATAATCACATACCCTATGGAAAATTTTATTTTACTTTCACTTTCCATTATTAATTTTCATCTAACCAAACTGAGCTTCTGGCTCCCAAGAACAATTCTTAAATTACTTTTGTTCTATGTTACATGGACTTGAGTACACGTGTTGGACACGGGTTTGTATCCATGTGTCGGACGTGTCAAATCTTCAAACAGAAGGACACACGGACACAACTAAATATTCATTTTAGTAATTATTTTATTTTATTTTCTAGAGTAAAGTAATGTTTTTATCTAATATAATGTTCAATATAAACATTTAACTCTTTTAAAAGTAATAATATAATGTAACTGAATGATTGAATATGTTTTTTTAAGTACATGCCTAACCAAAAGTGTCGGACATATATCCCACACCCATGTCCGAGGGATATGTGTCCGATACGGGTACTTGACTACTTTTGAAGAGTCCATGTAACAGAACTTTCTTTTACCTTGTGAACTCATGAAATTTACAGAGTGATACCTGCATTAGGAGGAGAAACACATTTGAGAAACACAAACTTGCACAAAGGAAGCACGAAGAAATTATGAGAAGATGGAACGGCTATGCTCCTGTGAAATGAAACTAGTGTAATCTCCTAATCCTTAATGTGCACGAAAAATTACAAAAAAGATGGCTCACCCTCCTCCCCTTCTCCACTCTCCCCTCTCGGCCCCACCATTAGACTCTGCGTCATTGCTTACACACCCTGTCAAACCACTCAGCATCGCTAAACCTCACTTGAGCTCTACTAAAAGCATCCCAGCACCATATCTAGGTCTCCAGTGAGCTCTGCTAAGCCTCCTAGACATCCCCATACCATCCTCCTCATATAAGATCACTAGTCATGCCCTTGCTCTGAAGAAAGGATCAGCTCCACCCCCACCTTCCCCTTCCAAACCTCACCCTCCCACATTTGTTAAGTCAAGGGACCCATACCTTGATCCAAGACCACCCTCAGTGACCAGCAGAACCATTGACACAGTGAAAAAAGCTCTCCAAAATGATAACCTTCTCAATCCATCAAACACAACCATTGATGACATTGTTTTTCATTGATGACATTGATTTGGATCCTTTGGAATCCAGATAAACTGAGCCTTGGCCTGATTAATGTATCCAGGCAAGTCATGCATTGTTCACTGACCACACCATCTGAGCAGGTGGTCATTATTGCAATTCTAGAAACCAGGGTCAATGTTATCAATGTTGACCCTATTCACATGTTTATTGCTATGAAATAGTCCGGTTTCCATAATTACAATCACTCTTCTATTGGGAAGATTTTGATCCTTTGGAATCCAGATAAACTGAGCCTTGGCCTGGTTAATGCATCCGGCAAGTCATGCATAACCAACCACACAATCTCAACATGTGGTTGTTTCATTTGTTTATGGTGCTAATGAGGCTGTGGCCAGTAGATCCCTCTGGTCTAATATTAAATCCTACTCTCTGCTTTCTCTGACTCTCCTTTGGCTTTTGCTGGGTGATTTTAATGCCATCACTGGCTTCAATGAAAAGTTTGGAGGCTCCAGCAGGCGGTGTGATGCTATGTTTGACTCCAAGCAATTCATGCATGATTCAAACCTTGAGGATCTAAGGTATTCTGGGATACACTACACTTGGAAGAACCATAGCTTGGGGGTAGCTAACATGGCTAGGAAGCTTGACAGGGCCATGGTTAATGATGACACATGGAAGCTCTCATTTCCATTGTCTGAATGCAAGTTTCTCCCTCCAGGAGTATCTTACCATAAGCCCAATCCTGGTGAAACTGGGACATTCAACTCAGAGTAGGAGAATTCCATTCAGATACTTCAATTCCTGGTCACTCAATACTCACTTTCTCCCCTTTGTGGCTCAGGTATGGCCAACCCCTGTTAGAGGCTGTCTTATGTTTCAGGTAACTCAAAAACTGAAAGCTCTGAAGGGCATCCGTACACACGAGTGCGGAACTGAGCTCTCCCAGTTCTCTGAAATGGTTAGTCAAGCCAAGCAAAGTCTTCTTGCCAAATCTTTTTGGACAACAACCCAATGGATGAGGCTCTAAGAAGACAGGAAAAGCAACGACGCAACATTTTTCCAGTTTGGCCCTAATTGACGAACAATATATCAAACAGAAGTCAATAATTAGGTGGTTAAAAGACGGAGACTCCAAGTCATCCTACTTCTTCAAGCTGTTCAATTCCAGAAACAATAATAAGAAGATTATCAGCGTGCAGTCATCTTCTGGTGATTCTATTGGTGGTGAAGCTCACACAAAAGCTGAGATTCAGTCCTACTTTAAAATTCTACTGGTCATCCCTCCCTCTCCCTACCCAGGTATTTCCTTTCTCCAACCATTCATCACCAAATCCATTCCCCACCATCTAATCCCAAACCTTTCAGCTCAGTCCAGATTTATATTGGGCATTTGACAAGGCTGGTCATTACGCTGGTACGAGGTTGAGAGGATGGTGGTGGTGGTAGGAGGTTGCGAGGTGGGGGCCATGGTTGGGGTTCAATCTGTTACCAGGGAAGGAAACTACAAGCATGATGATTGAAGAGAGAGAAACGAGAAGACAAAAGAATAATAGTTTATATTATTTATGTGTCGTGTGTGTGTATTATAATAATTTCACTACTACAAAGTTAGCAGTATAAAATTATAAATGACATTTTACTACATTTTAAACTGTCTGTTGCCTAACCATCAACAAGAGGGTTAGTGTAATTAGGTGCAATTTTGACCAGAGTGTGTAATTTCCCGTCTTTTGTTTAACTTCCCAGAAGTTAAAGGCATAGTTTCATCAATATAACAATTCCTAAATTACTTTCTTTAACCCTATAAACCATGAAATTCATATAGTGATATTATAAGGAGAAACCTCCACAAAGGAAGCACCAAATATTCTCAAAAAGATGGAACTCTATCATATTAAATGAAAGCAGTGTAATCTCCTAATCCTTAAGGTGCACAAGCTTTAACAAAAAGAACGCCAACATAGTTTTATCAACATAACAATTCCTAAATTACTTCTTTTACCCTAGAAGCTAGAAAATTCATAGAGTGATATCCGGATTTGGAGAACATATTTGAAAAATACAGACCTACACAAAGAAAGCACGAAAAGTTTGAGATAAGATGGAACTCCGGACGTTAGTATTGCATGACCAAGATTAAACATAAGATTCAATTTCTAAACTCAATTCGGTATAGCGGGAGGATAAAACTTTTCAAGGAGAAAAATGAATTAATAATGATTTACGGCTAAGTCTATTTGTAGAGTACATCTCATGGACGTCTGCAGTATGCTCTCTTCGCTTTCCATCTAAACTCTCAAATCAATTTGAATGGGTCAGTCATCCCAATATGGATCTGAGATCCAAATTCCTTCATTTCTCAAACCATTCACCTAAACATAACCTTAATTATTTTCCCAAAAGCTTAGATACAACATTGAAAAAATTCAATAATATGGTCAGTTCTATTTTCCACACTACTATTCTTTTGATTTCTTCTTCTCTTTCATTTCATTTTCTTCATTCTCTATTTATTATTATTTTTTTTTGTTCCAAACTAAAGCCGCCGTACTGAATATGTTCATCTATATATGTATATATATATGTACATATGTTGAAGAGAAGTTAGAAAATAAATTTATGCTATCACCGTAATGATTGAAGATAAATCAGGAGAATGAATATTAAATGAAGTAATTGTTTCATCTAGCACTATCCACTTATTACAAGGTGAGACTAATCGATAAGGAAAAATTAAAAACAACATAATGAAGGTTTACACAAGTTTCAAGAGAATAAGACAAACCGTTCATTGATCCAATTCTCCAATTTATCTTGCCTGTAATCAAAACAAATTAAGATATAAGACACACTATACCCAATACTACAATTGTTCCAATACAATTATTAGAAATACCCATATACAAATTTTGAACATTGTATCAGTACAAGTACAAATACAAGCTGTCAACTATGCAGAAAAAAATTAAAGTCCCAGTAGAATTAATGTTGCAACAATATCATTGAATTATTTAGTATGCACCTTTCGATGAAAAAAATAATAAAAACCAATAGAAATCTAATGAATATCATTATAGAAAGCAATCTCAACTAGTCAATTGACATCTGAGGAAGAGAGTGAAACATACTGGTCAGATATTAGCATACCGGCAAAAAAACTAGGAACACCAATCACCGGATAGAAAAAAACTGATGAACAAAAACAAAATTATTTACATTAGTACTAAAAATTGAAACACGATTAATGAAGACAGGGAAGGTAAGGTGAAGAGAGAATTACCCCATTTAAAAACCAAGAACTCTGATTTAGTCAACCGTCTACACATCTTGGTGCAAATCTGAAAGAAGCATTTTTACAAATGCATTCAAAAACAAGAGTCTTTAATCATCAAAATTCAAAAAAAAAAAAGAAAAAAAGAAAAAAAAGGTCAAATTAATAAAATCAAAGCAGGGGCATTTACTCAAATCTAAATGGCTTCCAACAGCCTCCTCTTTTCAATGAACAACATTATATATTCATAGCACGTACGGTACACAATAGCTTAAATACATTCAATAGGGGAAGAGGAAGGTGTTGTACCAGTCACGAAACCCTAGCACGTTACCAATCTTCTTATCAGACCTAGGGCTGTAAACGAGCTGAGCACAAGGGAGTGTCCGAGCTCGGTTCGTGTTCGGCCAAGCTCTGCCAAGAAATGATCGAGCTCGGTTTGATAATATTAGAACATAATCGAGCTCGGCTCGATTGCTCGTTTACGGCCATATCTATATACATATATAAGAGCAGTTAAGCGGAGAAAGAGATGAGAGAGAAATTTTCCAAAACAAAGAAAAATGAGGAGATGTACAGCAATTTACATGGAAATCAAAGCGTACAATGTGTGTATACACATATATATGAGCAGAGGGAAGAGAGATGAGAGAAATTTTGCGAAAACAGAGGGTAAAAATGAAGAGATATATAGTAACCTAAACGGAAATCAATTGCTTACAATCGTGAAGAAATATTGTCGGCGTTTTGGTCACCGGACGGTGCATACCGATTAGTGTTTGTGCTTATCGTCGTTGCCCATTTTGCTTGCTTTGGGAATGTCCAGTTCGGTCATGATCGGTTCATAGTTGCAAAATGGGCTATGGCTATTCACATGGGCATGGGCATGGGATGGGCTGTTTTATTTTAAAAGGGCTGAAATAAATTAACATAGTTGGGCAGGACTGATAGTTAGATGGACATGAGCTGTTCCAACTTAGAAGGGATGAAATAAATAATCAAAGCTTATGGCAAGTTAGGGGTTATTGGGAATGGGAGGATGTAAGTAGACCTATCAGTGGAGTGGATTTTAATCTGAATTTGATTCAAATTCGATTAGTAGGATATAGATTAAACAAAAAATTCGATTAGGATTTGAATTCAATAATCCATTAATCTAATATATCGGATATGAATCATATATATATGTGTGTATACTCCTATCATATTTATATTAGAGGTAATCCAAAAAATAAAAAAATAATTAAAAAAAATCATAATGTTTTAAGTAAAATAGTATAATAGTGTGATGTTGTCATTCATATACTAATAAATATCGTAATATACATACCAATAATATCATACTCTTTATTTATTGACAAAGAGTAAATATATATTTTTTCTTTTCCTTTCATATTTTACTTAATTCTCTTTTGATATTAATTTATATATATATATATATTTTAATAAACGTTTTATCGGATCTGATATTCGTTTATTCTCAAAATAGGGTCGAATAGACTTACAAAATATCCGTCAAATTATCGAATTAGATCAACTAAAATGCTTATTAACTTTGAATCGAATCAGACCGGATCCGATCCGAATCCAATCCATCTAGAGGTCTAGATGTATGGAATTTTGGACATGAGAGCAATCCGACAATAGGGCGCTTGCAAACTCATAGTTATAAAATTGAGTTCAAAATATACATCTTAATTTGTATACTTTAAAAAAAAGAAAAAAAGCTTTAATTTATTTCTTTATGCTTGTTGTCCCACTTAATATTGACCGAAGCTTTTCTTGGAAAATAATAAGATTGAGCCAGTCCAAAAGTCGACCAAAGAAAAAAATTGACTGAAGCCTTTACTTTTCTTGATTACCACGCAAAAATGAAAATTAAAATAAGATATTCAAAACAAAAGAAAAAAGGAAAGTGGTCCCAATCCCATTTTAGTTTAAAATAAAAATAAATACTACATTGTAATTGAAAAATTAGAGGGGACAATTCTAGGTCAAAGCCGTAAAATTCTAAGTCATACAATGTAACTGCAAGAATTTTCCTGTGTATAAAATGATAATATCTTAGTATTAACTACCATGAATAAAAGCATACTTGTTCCGTTGACAACTAAGAGTTTCAAAAGGCCAAAGTTGACCCAAAGGCCCAAGCTAGAAGTTGACCATCGGCCCAATCACATGATTGGGCTACAAGTTGCAACACACTGGACGTGGCTCATTGGCTCAATAGGGAAGAAAAATCTTCCAAATGAGAAATCTCAAGAGAGATTCCAAATATGACCTTCTCGTTTCCGATCAAATCGATGTCCTAATAAACGAACCTTCCGTATAAGAATCTTCCCATCTCCAAACGCTCACAGTTCAACAGATTCTTCAACTGCAATTCACATAATATATATATATACTATATTGCTTTGTCCCCAAGCTATATTAGGGTTTTATTTATCATCTCCTTAACTCACTAGGGTTTTTGAAGAAGATCAAAAATGGTGGTGAAGGACGAGAACAGCGAAAAGCCTCTTGAGCTGTTTCTGAAGATCGGTTTGGACGAGCGTACTGCGAAGAACACTGTCGCTAACAACAAGGTCACCGCAAATCTAACAGCCGTCATTCACGAGGTAATCCAGCTTCACCTGCAGTTCATGGATATGCATATATGTTTCCTCTGGCTGCCGAGAAAAATTGGGGATTTCTGATTCAGATAATTAACCTGAAAACATGAATCCATCACAAAGAAAGAAAAAAAAAGGAAGGGGATAATATTTAATTTTGGTTTTTTTGCAACATATATGTATCACGAGGCTGCCATATCTAAACAAAATTGTCCTGGGGGCTGTATTAGCTCAGTTGAGTTCAGGGTTTTCATTTATGGAAAAGAATTTAAATTTAAGAATCAGAAATTTGTAACTCACTTTTCTTTTGATATAGTTTGTGAGCGGCCAAATGTTTTGTTCTCCTTTTGTTTTTTTTTTTTTTTTTCATTCTCATTTGTGTTATTTGTTTGGATTTATGGCTTTTTATCACTTGTTTGAATATTTTATTTATTTTTCTTTTCAGGCAGCTGTAACTGATGGATGCGACCGGTCTATTGGAAATCTTCTTTACACAGTAAGCTAATATGCAGTTACATGTTTCGTGTTAACTCGTTTACATGGAGTGTAATCCCTAAATAATTTTCCTCAAAAAAGATGAATTTATAAGGCTTCACTGCAAAGTGAATAACTTTTGCTTGATTCTGTCCTTTTCTTGAAGGATGCCCAAGTATGATGCATGCTCAAGAGGAACACTTTCATGTCTTTACGAAAAAATTTACTCTTTACACTTGCTAGTTGATATTTTACTGAAAAAGTGTGTGTCTATATATGTATATATATATATTGGAAGCAATTTCTTGTGAAAGAAACAAAGCTTGTATACTTTCTTCATGCTAGTACGTGACACTAGTGCTTTCCTTGTGCATGTCAGGTTGCTACAAAGTTTCCGGCAAATGCCCTTTTGCATCGCCCAGTGTTGCTGCAATATATTGTCTCATCAAAGGTCTTGAATGCTATCTCTGAATTTTTGATATACTGAGCAGTCTCTATTTAATTATGTATTTCTCTTATGGACATTAGTTTCATAATTCTGTTACGACACATACTGTGTCGTGGGAAGCTTGAACTAGATTTTTTGAAAGCTTTGGGGTTTTCTGGTATTCATACATGGTTATTCATGCAGATAAAAACTCCAGCCCAGTTAGAAGCTGCATTTTCATTTTTTGCAACTACTGGTTCCGAGAATTATAGGATCAATGAATTTGAAGAGGCTTGTGGTGTTGGTATGACCAAATTATCATCTCTTTGAGTTATTATAAACTTTTACTTTTGGACGTCTTTCTCAGATTTTTTATTTTATTTTATTATTATTATTATTTTTATTGTGCTTCTACTTCTGAATTAATTTGTGAAAGTTCAAACAAAGAGGTTTAGCTTGTGTTCTTTCGGTTTCTGGGGTCATTTTTCTTTGATTGACCTTGATCAGTTTGTTTGGGGACATTTTTTTTTTTTTCCTGTTGTTCTAGTTGCTATACGTATAATTCTAGAAACTCAAAACTACATTTTAAAACAGGAGTTGAAGTCTCTGCTGAAGATATAGAGCTCACTGTTAATGAGATATTTGAAGAGAGCAAGAACGCAATTCTGGAGCAACGCTATAGAACGAATGGTTTGTGTTTCTTTGCTATAAGTCTTACGGGGTTACTTCTTAATCATTTACATACATATATGTATATGTATAATCATCGGTTCCACATTGGATTGTTCCCATTGTCGTGTTCCCATTGTCATGTTATGGTAATATGAATCATAGTATTAGTGATATTGATATGAAGATTTCCTTTTTTTGTTATTGGTCCTCCTTTCTCCCCATGTTTTTTGCCACACTCCAGCTGCAAATACATATTGGCTTGTTGACAACTCAGTGTTGCAGTGCTGCTCTCAATTTCTTGCTCTACTTGCTTTCTTTCCCTATCCCCAACCCAACCCCACCCTCTGAAAAAAAAACAAAGAAAAAAAAGAAAAAAAAGAGGGAAGGCAAGAAAAGAAAAGAATAGCCCATACTTAAGTCCAGTTCAATTTTTATTTTTAATGTGGTTATGCACTTGTTTAGATGTTTGGAGCATACATAAAAAAGATATTGTTACCAACAGGCCTGTGGCCTAGCGGTACCAGGCTCCTACTTCTCAAAGGGAGGTCAGGAGTTCGAACCTCAGTGGAGGTAGTGTGTGCGAGTTTCCCAACTAGTAAAAAAAAAAAAAAAAAATGTTGGAATTTCCCAACTTATACCTAATTCACTCCTAATAATGAATAAATGAACCAAGAAGCATTGGTACTGTGTATTTATTACCATATATACAATAAACTTACATACTAATATATGAAAAATCATTTCAATTCACAAAATATATGACTCTCAATAAATTTAATTTTATAATTATTTTCTTTGTTTTAATCTCATATGAATAGAATCGGATACATAAATATTTTCGCTCTAATTATTTTTATTACGTGTCATTTTACCTATTATATTCAACTTTCTAAAGCCATATCTAATAATTTCAGTTCGTGTTAATTTTGGTGGCCCTATCCTTTTTTTTACCTTCTGTTATCACTAATCTTTCTCGATTGTAATTGGTATCATAAAAAATTAATTTTTAATGACCTAGTTGGCAGTCAATCGTCTTTAAGATGTAGCAACCTTGACTATTACATCTGGATTTATATACAAAGAAGAATCACATCATTTTAAAAGTAGTTTTCATCTGAATAAGTAGTAGTACGTGTTTATAGCTTTACCTATCCCAAGCATATTGCATCACGAGAAGAGATTCAAAATGTGTTGTCAACATACACATACCTGCCTCAACAACTCTGTTTTTTTATGATTATCCATGTTTCCCCACTTTAGTTTCAATCCATTAGCTACAGTCTATCTTCTTCACTAAATGACATTTGAATGTCAGCATATGTTTTGCTGCATTGTATGTGTGTATATGTCAATCAACATCATGAATTATTTTTTTATTAATTCTGGCAAATTAAGGGGAGGGGATTTGAATACGGTCATAACTGTTGTTTCAGGAGCTATGTATTTTATCAATTAGGTCACAAGGTAATATATAACGTCGTGAAAAAGTAGAAAATGTTGTTTTATTAACACTGATATAATGAAAAGTAACATAAAAGAGGAAATGACAAACTTTTTTATAACTTTAATATCTTTATTTCATAAATAAATAAATAAATAATTAAGTGTTAGGGATATTTTATCATTTAGATTAAGAGAGTGAGATGAAAAAAAAAAAAAGAAAAAAGAAAAAAAAAAAGAGAGATGAAATAGTATTTAACACACTCTAAAGAAGTAATACTATTTTTGCTTCAGATCAAAGAAAACTGATTGCCAAACAACATCTAAATGTGTGAGATTTTGTTATAAAGAAAAAAAAACGAAGAAAAAGTTGGGACCATATATAGAAATGGAGTGACATTCTTGTTTTTTCTTCATTTAGATTTTGAATGGATAAGGACGTAAGAGAGAGGGAAAAGTAGGGAGAGAAAATGATCTTTAAAAGAAGTTGAACATGAAAAAACAAGATGAAAGAAAACAACCAGGGGTTTTATACTTGTAATGTGAGAGGTGAGGGTTTAAATCCTCCCTAAAGATAATTGGATGCGAGTTTTTTTGTGAATGATAAAAATAAAAATTATATATATATAATCCTCTCCTCTGTCTTAGAAAAAATTCTCTAAAAATGGCCCATATGGAATTTAGGCTCCAGACTTCCAAGATGTAAGGC
>JAOTQH010234601.1:0-13357 GCA_025631255.1 Cornus kousa
GTGTACAATGAATCTCTCAAAGACAGTAGTACAAAGTTTAGCTCACAACTAGAGTATTGATAAATATAAATGAAGCTTAAACTCTAAGAATGAAATGAATGAGATGAGATTATATAAGTAAAGAATGTAAGTTCTTACAATCTCTCAAGCGTATAATAGAGCAAAAAGTCTATGAAGATTAAAGCAAAAACAAAAGCCCTTTGAGTGCTTAATTAAATCTCTCAAAATAGAATAAGAATGAAATGAGAGAGAAGAAGAGAAGACGAGAACAAAAGCTCTCTTTGCAATGTAATGTCTCTCAAAATGGTAGATCTTTTAGCAGACAAGCCCTTTGTATATATATAGAAGTTCGTAGCTCAATATAGCTGTTAGAAGTGGTTGGGGATCAATAAATGATAAAGTTTCCGTTGTACTTCAAAACCCCAGAAGGAGCCAGCTCTTGTAAACAAGAGAAGGCGGCTCCCTAGCCTTGAGAGCCGGTTCTCCATTGCATGGAGCCGGCTCCCAGCCTCTGTGAGTTTGCTCCCTATTTTGGGAGCCTGCTCTTTGGTTGGAAGAATTAAATTTTTGTTAAAAAAGCGTACTGGAATGTTAAGAGCATGCTCTATCTTTCATGGAGCCAGCTCCATTTTCCTTGAGAGAGCTGGCTCTATTTCTTATAGAGGCGGCTCTTTCTTTATGGAGGCTATTCCTAATTTTGGATTTGACAGAAAAGAGCATGACTTCAAATGGACATAACTTAGTCCATTTAACTCCAAATGAGGTGAAATTTGAGTTTAAATTTATTACCTTGAAGTTAGATTTCTAATACCACTGACCTTACTCAAAAATTCCAACCATAGAAATAGTTATGGCTATTTAAGTGAAACCTGGTTAGAAATTTCGCAGACCAGAAACATGCATTTTGTGATGCTCGTATCTCATTCAATTTAAATCCTTTTTAGGTGAAATTTGAGTCTAAAATCAAGGGCTCGAAGTTAGATTTCTAATACCATTGACCTTACTTAAAAAATCCAACTACAAAAATAGTTATAGCAGTTTTAGTATAGGCTGGTCTAAAATTTTTTCTGGGCTGAAAATTACTTCTTATGAGATAGCCATCATTCTAACACCTACGACTTTGATGTATGGTTTAGTTCAGTTTAAATCCAGTTTCTAAGGGTCTAGGGACATATAAGGATGATAAACATCAAGTGCATGTGTCCTAGAGTCATTTACCAATTTATGGTAACAAAGGCTTTAAAGATAAAATATTAAGTTCAATGCCTTTTCCTTTTCTTTGTAGAGACTAAAATAAATATTATGATTAATGTGCATAGTCTTAGTATTTCTAGCTTAAGTTGTGAGTTCTTTCAAAGCTTATGTAAGCTTGAACTAACTCATTCGTAGCAAAAACTTCATATATTAAATATATATGTATTGAAGTTCATAGGCTATTGCTAATGATGTAGGAGCATATAAATGATGTATGATATACATGGTCCTATAGAGATGAGTTTCAAATGTATTCATAAAGACTTTGGCATTGAATCCTAAACACTCACCATCCTATCTACCCCTTTCTTTATGCTCTTTTCATGATCTTTAGGCTTGAGGTATTCTTCCTTTCTTTTTTCCTTTGAGTTGATTTCTTGCTCATTGTAGTCCAAACCATCTTTGGATGGACTATGCATTTGGTTCCTTGCAACTTTATATCTTTATTGTATCCATTTCTTTCCTTGATGTCACTACAAGAAAAGTGGTTATTAACTACGGGCTTTTTACCACGGGCCCGTATAGCCCGTAGTAATTGTCCCTTTGTACCACGGGCCAAAAAAAACCCGTAGTTGAAAGGCATTGAAAATCACTTTATACTACGAGCCCGCATAGCCCGTGGTAAAAGACACTTTCTACCACGGGCTATACGGGCCCATAGTAGAAAGGGAACTTTCTACCACGGGCTAGACATGTGATAGAAAGTTATATATCTGTTACGCGTTAAGCCCGTTTTAAAATGTGAAATTTTTTTCCCAAATATATTTTATATTTTTTCTACATTTGTTTTGAAATATTCATCACCCCTTCCAAAAATTTATCCACTAGCGGGAAACTTGGCGCCTTATATAATTTTTTAAAATAAAAATATAATTAAAAATACTCTTTTAGGACTGTAACTTCAAAAAATAAAAATAAAATAAAATGACTTAGTTTAATTTTTTTTTTTAATTTTTTTTTTATTTTTATTTTTATGTATATCTAAGTATATACCGTATCATATAACTTGAAGAACCAAAAAGCTTCTCTTTCTGATCAAGCCGTAGTTCTCTCTCTCTCTCACACATTGGTATTGGATGTGTTCGGTTGTGCCGAAATCCCACTCCTCCGCCGCCGATTCTCCTTTTCCTTCTTTCTTGTTTACAGGCCGTCTTTTTTCCAAGGAATCTGTTCCACCCGGGTACCAAGCTGCGGATCAATCCCAACTATCTGCAGCCGAACACGTCAACAAGAAAAATGATTGAAATCCGCTCAGTTTCCACATAAGCTCAAATAGACGAATAACTCTGGCAAAGGCAAATCTTCTTCTCAGCCCGTCGCCAAAATCGTTGTCTCCATCGATCTCCTTCATCCCGAGGATTCCTCTTCTCCCCCGGTACCGCTCTCTCTCACTTTCTCTCTCTCTATATATACATATATATATACCCTATAAAATTGTATTCAATTTTTATTTTTTTATATACATTTTAAAATAATTTCTCTAATTTACAAAAATATTACCTTTCTCAGTCCATACACAAAATACAGTACCCTTTTTAGCAGAAGAAAATTCCTCTCAACAAAGACTCTTGGTGACTCTATTGGATAATTCTATTTGATAGGTAACTAACTCTTGTTGAAAAATAAGATAGGTAACTGACTCTTGTTGCTTCTATTTTCACTTTCTTTACATCAAGCCTCATTTCAAAGTTGGGTTTTCATTTTTGGAATCATGCCTTGGTTTTTTTTTTTTGATTGTGTAAATATTACTGTATTATTTAGATGCACACTGCAATCTTCCCTTATTCATACTACTTTATAGACAGGAGTGACGATTCATTAGGTAAGGAGTCATCACTCTGTTTTTATTTTTAAATTTTTGGGTGTGTGTCTTCATCTTAATTGTTGATTATTTAATGGGTTTGTGGAGTAGTGTTTGCATCATTATTAAGTTTAAATGTTGTGTAGTGTTTTGTTTATATAGTTTAATGCGATTCAAAACTTAATATATATCTAAACTGTTTTGAGAAGAGAAAATTGCGGGGAATAAGAGAATTTTGAGGGGGAAAATAAGGGTTGAGATCTGTCTTTGCATCTGAGGTTAATCATGTCCACAACTAGTTATTTCATTTTCTATCTTATATTTACAATTCAACATGTGCATTATCAATTTTAGTTTTGCATTGTAAATAGAATCCAAAAGCATCGTATTTATGTGTTTTTTTTTTTAATTTTTTTTTTATTATTGTAGTATTTTTGGCTCTTTACTAATTGTTATGTTCTTAATATTTGGGTTTTAAAAAGAAGTTATTAATCAAGCTACATACTGCAGTTTGAAATTAAGCCTATACATTGATCAATTTGTTATTTTCCCTTTTGTTTTTCCTTACTTTTTGTTGATAATCAATTTAACCTTTTATTCCCTAGAGTGATTATGATCTTGAAGTAACTTTTAGGCAAGTGTTTGTGCCCATCTCAGTCATTTGTAGACAAAAGTGTATAAATGTATCTTAATTCTTTTTTATTATAGGACCTAAAGTTGCTATCCGATATCTTGGGTAAAGGTAGACAAGATGGAAAACAAAACCATTAATTTCTTGCAACCTATTATTTTACCTCAACCCTTCACTCTTCTTCTTCTATATTCAATGTCTAAACAATCTTCTTCTCTTGAAGAGGTTTTGACACACAATTGCAGGTCCTTTGGGATCATTTGATGCATGCCTACTAAGTCACTGTGCAACCACTTTATTAATACTCCATGACTGCTGTGAAATTTATATTTATATATAAAAATAAAGCATTGATATAGGGACGACTTTAATTTTTAACAACGCTCGTACTTACAATGAACTTGGTTTAGGTGTTGAATCACTTCTACTAGAACTAGTCACTTAGTTTTGAACAAGTCAGCAAGGAGTCATGGATAAAGGATGGATGCAACTTCAAGACAGGTTGATATAAGCTAAATATCCTTACCCATAAAATTGTAGACGTTATAGTTTCCTGCCATTTTTTTCATAATTAAAAATTTGAGTTTTCAATTGTAGAGCTTCAAATGAGTACACAACAGGAGCACAACGCTTTGTTGATTGGGCTCGACGTAATGCTGGGAATCGAGATAGCATCTTATGCCCTTGCAACCATTGTTTAAATTCAATATATCAACACTTGAATAATATTTATGGGCACATAGTGGAATACGGAATGGAAGCTACATACACCGTATGGGTCCATCATGGAGAGAATCGGAGTGCAAATGTACAAAATGAAGGAAATGAGCAAGGTGTGGAAATGCCTGAAACATATAATATGTTTAGAGATGCATATTTTGATGGTGAAGATAACGTTGCTACAGAGCCTACTGATGGAAGTAGAGAGGATGAGTTCAAAGGGGCATTGGAATACGCTGAAACTCCTTTATATCGCGGTTGTACGACTTTTACAATTATGTCAGCAGTGGTTACTTTATATAAGCACAAAGCTGCTCATAACCTATCTGACACTGGATATGATGAGTTGCTTAACATTCTTCGTGTTATGCTTCCGCCAGATAACAAACTTCCTACAGGAATGTATGAAACAAAGAAGCTATTGAAGAAATTTGATTTAGGGTATGAAAAAATACATGCGTGCGTCAATGATTGCTGTTTGTTTAGAAAAGTAAATAAGGATATGAACGCATGCCCAAAATGTGGTACTTCACGGTGGAAAATGAACGTGCAGTCTAACATGGTTCAAGAAGGGGTTCCGGCTAAGGTATTGTGGTACTTTCCAATAGTACCAAGATTTAGACGATTATTTCGATCAAGAGAAAAGGCTGAACAAATTTTGTGGCATTCGACTCACAAAAGTCAAGATCAAAAGATGCGACATCCAGTTGATTCACTTGCATGGGATATGATAAGTAGAAAGTGGCCGTGTTTTGCATCAGATCCTCGGAATTTGAGGCTTGGCCTTGCAGCTGATGGGGTCAATCCATTTGGTGACCTTAGCACTAGATATAGTTGTTGGCCGGTGAATCTAGTTATATACAATTTTGACCCATTGCAATGCACATCTAAAGAAAATATAATGTTGACATTGTTGATCTCAGGGCCAAAGCAACCGGGAAATGATATTGATGTGTTTTTGGAGCCACTGGTGGAAGATTTAAAGGAATTATGGGAAAAAGGTGTTGAGATATACGACTCATTCACTAAATCAATGTTTAATTTGAAAGTGATTTTGATGTGGACAATAAATGATTTACCAGCTTATTCGAATCTAGCTGGTCAAGCAACAAAGGGTGGGTGTGGTTGTCCAGTATGTGCTAATAACACATGTTCAGAGTGGTTACCATCTAGTGGAAAGACTGTGTACAGGGATTGTCGGCGATTCCTTAGGCTCAATCATCCACTTAGAAAGAAGAGAACATGGTTTGATGGAAAAGAAGAAATGAGGCCACCACCTAGAATATTATCTGGTTCATAAATTTTTCGCCGTGTTGAGAATTTTGCAAATAATTGGGGAAAATGCAAAAAGAGTAAAGAATCCAATGAAAAACTTCCCCAAAAGCGCAAGAAATCCCAAGGAAAACTTCCCAACAAGCGTAAGAAACCTCAAACAAAACCTGGCCAACAGAAGGATTCCGAAAGAGATGATGATCCATTTTGGCCATGGAAGAAAAAGTCTATATTTTTTGATCTACCATATTGGGAGGTACGTAATTTGAATTTATTGTTACCTTCAAATTGTTTGGTCATTATTATTAATAATTCTTTATTTTTTTAATGTTAGGCATTACCTCTCCGTCACAATCTGGATGTAATGCACATTGAAAAAAATGTTTGTGAAAGTATCCTTGGCACTTTATTGAATATAAAGGGAAAATCAAAGGATGGGCTGAAGTCTCGTATGGATTTGGAAAAAATGGGCATCAGGAGTGATTTGCACCCAAAGAAGATTGGGACTATTAAACATTACTTGCCTCCAGCACTCTATACATTATCGAAGCAAGAGAAGGCCACATTTTGTAAAAGGTTACATAAGTTGAAGTTACCTGATGGGTATGGTTCAAATATTGGGCAAAAAGTATCATTGGATCAATGTAAGATTAGTGGTCTAAAATCCCATGATTGTCATGTTCTTGTGCAACAATTACTGCCTGTAGCTTTACATGGATCACTACATAAGGGTCCAAGGAATGCTATATTTCGCTTGTGTGCATATTTTAATGAAATATGCCAAAGGGTGATTGATAAAAAACATTTGGAAAAACTTGAAAATGAAATTGTTGAAACTTTATGCATGTTTGAAAGGTTTTTTCCACCGTCTTTCTTTGACATTATGGTACACGTTACCATTCATCTTGCACGAGAAGCTCGTTTTGGTGGACCAGTACAATTTCGTTGGATGTACCCATTTGAGAGGTAATATTTTTATAACGTTTCTTTCATTATATGTAGTTGCAAATATTATTTAACTTATATAATAAATTTTCTCTCATTATACTCAGGATGATGAAGGTTTATAAAGGATATGTTAGGAATCGAGCTAGGCCAGAAGGATGCATAGCTGAAAACTATTTGGTTAAAGAGTGCGTTCAATTTTGTAGTGAGCACATGAAAAATGCAGCTGAAATAGGTGTTCGTTGTTCTCGAAATGAAGATAGTGAATGTGAAGGTATAGAAGGAGGACGCCATATATCTAAGGCAATTCGAAAAAGCTTACCTAATGACTTGGTAGAGATTGCTCATCGTTATGTATTATTCAACAATGATGAGGTTGAACCATACATAAAGTAAGGTGCTATTAATATTTTGTTTTTTCTTTAACTGTTATTAATTAAAACCTGCATAACCATATTGTTTAAATGTTAGAGACCATTTGGAGGAACTCCAGAATTCTGACAGTCGTCTAGCAAACAATGAAAACTTGCTACAAAAGCGACATATGGAGACATTCAGTTCTTGGTTAAGATTTGTGATTCCTACAAAGTGCAATGTGTCAAGTACGTTAATGGGGCTTGCACGTGGGCCTAGGACAATTGTAAATTCTTATACTGGCTATATTGTGAATGGTCAACGATTTCACACCAAGGATGTCGAGAGGAGCACACAAGATAGTGGTGTTACCATTGAAGCTGAAACTATATGCCGATCCAGCACAAGAGACATAAATCAAGTTGTTCATAAAATATCTTACTATGGCGTTCTGAAAGATATAATTTTGTTGAACTACTACACATTTGAAGTACCATTATTTCAATGTGATTGGGCAAACATTAGAAATGGCATTAAAATTGAGGATGGATTTACTTTGGTGAACCTTCATGAAGGTCAAAGTCAATTTGCAAGAGATCCATTTATCCTTGCGTCACAAGCTAAGCAAGTGTTTTATTCCAGGAATACCGAAACTTCAAGTTGGTATGTTGTACTTAAGGCACCACCTAGAGGTTCACATGATGTAGAGGATTTTGAAGAGAATGATGATATGCCTTATCCTCCTTTAGATGTATCAAGACTTGACTCAGTTATCCATGATGACGATCATCCATATGTACGAGATAATTGTGACGGCATAATAGTGTAAAATTTTGAAAATTTAGGGTTGTAATACTTGGTGTGTTTTTATTTTATTTTTATAGCCCTTATTTTGTTTGTAATCTGGTCTTATACATTAGCAAAATATGATTTTCATTGCCGGAGATTGTCAAATTCATTATTATTGCTTTTACCTTTATAATGAGATGATTATTGACTTGCCTCCTATTATTTTGTTATTGTATGCACGTGTTTGATATTGCAGATTTTCGAACTTGTGCACAAATATTTTCATTATGTCTGGACATATTGGGGTAAGCATGGATGCATTCAGTTAATGTTGTTATTATATTTTCTTTAGTGTTTATGTTTAAATGTCACCCGATTTTAATGTCTTGTTTTCTTTTTTTAATGTGCATGTATTTGAAATGAAGTCATCCAAAAGGGCTAAAAAAAGCCAAGCAATTTAACGTCAAGCGATTGAGGCTTCACTAGAGCGTACACCTTCAGGACTACGCATTTTTGATGGGGATTCAAACTCTTCACAAACACCTACTTCTCAGGTACCTAACAATGAGAACAGAGCAACAGGCGCAACAGACGGTACTAAAAAAAGAGGTAGGGGGGAGTCTACATTAGCTGGTATTATAGGTTCAAAAGATAAGAAGCCTCGTGTGGAGTTTGACGAGTTTGGGGAGACAATTGGGGATGTTGGTACAAAGTACAATTCAGCCCTTCCAATATTAGCACGTGGGATGGTGCCCGTAACAATTGAAAAATGGAACCAACTGCCAGAAACTTTGCTAAAAGAGCTATGGGATGCCGTTCAGGTTTATTTCTTAATTTTTACTCTATAAAGTGCCACAAACTACTTTTTTAGGCAGTAAATTTTTGTTCATTTAAGGACAAGATTTCTGCTCAATTTTAAATAAGCAAAAATTACTCTTTTAAAAGGCAGATTTCTATTCAGTTTAAAGAGCTTTTTATGAAGTTATTTAAAATGGGTAGATATAGCTTTTTTAAATGACTAGAAACACCTCTTTAAATGAGCAGAAACAGAAATAAAATTAAGAAAAATAGTTTAGCAAAATGCCACTCTTTAAAGTGTCAAGTTATGGCTTGTTCTTTATATTTCTATCATATTATTGCAGTTACGATTTGATGTTGACAATAGTGCATCCTATGAGGCATTTAAAAAGATGGGAAATGCCTGGCGCTCCAAAAAGTCCGAACTAACAAAAAAGGTGCTGGCGGTGAGAAATAATCCACGAAAAATACAACTCCTGAAGCCCGGAAATGTACCCACAATGGCGGAGTGGTTAAGATTTGTTGAGCAACGTTTATCAGAAGATCATGCTGTGAGTATATACATCGAATTTTTTTGTCCTTTTTACCTCTTTCTTTGTCTTAATTTTTTTTTCATGATGTATTTGAATTAACTAAACTTTTGTATTTACAGAAGGTTAGAAAGCAAATGCAAGAATTGCAGGCTAAAAATACAACCCCACACACAATGAGCCGAAAAGGCTATGCTGGAACGGAGAGAGAATTGGTAATGTCAAAGCCTTTAATGTTTTTTTTCGTCACTGTTTAAGTTCACAATATGCTCAAAATTATAAGAAAGAGAGATGATACCTACATTGGTGAGGTATTATATTTTTCTTTTTTTATGTTCTTATGTAGAAAGAAAATTCGAACACGCCCGACACCATTTCAAGAGTAGACGTGTGGATTAAAGGGCATACAAGGAAGAATGGAACTTATTTAAATGAAACGGTCAAGGAGAAAGTGGTAACAAAAGTCTCTTTTTTAATTCATATAGTTGATCAATTATATATTTATTAAACTAAATAGTGTGTTTTACAAATATTGTTGTTACAGGAAAGAATGCGAGAATTGACCGAGACTACTGAGAGTTCAGAAATTACAAATGATGCACTCACAACTGTACTTGGTGATTCACATCGAGGAAGAGTGAGAGGGTATGGGTTTGGAGTAACAATGACAAAATTAAAATTCCAGAATGGTGCTTCCAGAAAATATGAGAAGACGATTGATGACATGCAACAAAAATTGCAAAGGCAAGAACAAAGGCAAGAGGAAATGCTAAAACAAATGCAAGTGCTTCAATCCATGTTTGTAAGTAATTTCTATAAATTTGATTCAATCTCTCTCATTAAAAATGATAATGTTTAATTAGGAAATCGTTATTTACTCTCTTTTTTTCTTTTCAATATTGTGGTAGGCACAGAATGCTAACAACCAGTCTTTTCCCAATGCTCCACCTCAAGTCTCACCTACAACAAATATGGCCGGGAAGAGGTGTGAGTTATTGCATTATAATGGAAGAGGATCAATTGTTGCTGAGGGTGAAGTTTTTGAAACAAATCCTGATGAATTCCTAGGTCATGCTACTCTTGGTTCCGATTGTTGGCAAGTGTGGATCAATGAAGTCTTTGATAACGACTTATCCTTGTATAGGGCTCAGCCTCCGTATGAGGATTTGAAAGATGTTATTGGATATAAAACTGCATGGCCTATCAAGTTTATCAAATTTTGTAAGTTTCGTAGCAAAATGTTAGCTATTATAAATGAAATATTTGCTATGTTTTGCTTTCTTTCTCAAATGTTTTTCATTTAAGTATGTCTTGTCTTTTTTTTTTTCCTAATATATGTAGGAAATCTGTAGCAGACCATACTATTGCAATGGACTGGTGGGCCCTTTATATTTGCTTTTGGTAAATTGACATTTCAAGTTCTTCTCTCCTTTGTCATTTATTTTTTATTTTGAAATAATAGATTTTCATGCATAAATGAGTTTTTTTGATGTGGGAGAGCCTTTTCAATCCTAAACCCTCTTTTCCTTTAGTAGAGCATACCCACTCTGGGCATGAGTTTTTATGACCATCTCTGGATCCCCAAAGTAAATCTCTAACCTCCTTCTCAATCAAGGCATTAAGAAAATGTAGAAGAGGAGTCAGACTAAATGATAGTAGGGGTGCACACGGTTCGGTTCGGTACAGTTCCGTCAAGAACCGTAACTTGTCACAATGGTTCCTTAAAAATGGAACCGGAATTGGAACCGTGTGTATATGCATGGAACCAAACCGACATAGTCTTTTATTCTTGTAGTTATTGCCCAAACCACCATTATAAACCTAAATCACATTTCATGAAGTTGGCACCTCTCAGTTGGTTTAATTGTTGTCCATTTAATAATGTATATTGCTATTTATGTTCAACAAGCTCTGTTGATAGGATAAGTCATTAATCTGTATGATTTTTTAAAAAATGTTTTCCGTTGTAGTTGAGAAGTTGCAAACATGCACTTTACTTTGTGGTTCTATTTGAATATATGAGTTATACATTTGTTATTTTCTAAGAGGTTACTTTTTTATGTGATAGGGAAAAATGTAATGGCTGGATTTAGTTTCTTTCTACGCCTTGACAGCGGATGAAGATAGTTCGGCAAGCTTGGCGGTGCTATTTCTTTTTGCAATTTTATTTTATTTTATTTATTTTTTGACAATGGAGACTTTGTACTCCAAATTATTCAATGAATGTTTTGGATTAATTTTTGGCGATTGTTGTTTTTTTTAACAATGATGGAAACTTTGTACTTCAAATTATTTAATGAATGTTAAGGATTAATTTTTGGTGATAGTTGTATATATATGCCTTTGGCTGCAATTTGGTTGTGTATGTGGAGTATGATATAAGTGATATATGTTGTTCCATGACAGGTTACCAATTTAATATATATATACACACGCACACACACTTTATACCACAGGCTTAATGTGAGGTAGAGCATATCACACTAATTCTACCACAGGCTTAAACTGTGGTAGTATAAATATTTTATACTATATTCAACTACGGGCATAGACCATGGTAATAAAATGACCTTTTTATACTCAAAAGAACTTTTTTTTTAAAAGAAGAAGCAATAATCGGATCATAACCGCGGTATAAAATGACTTTCTACTACGGGCAGTGCCTTGGGTCATGTCCGTGGTATAAAATGAACTTTCTACTACGGACAATGCCTTGGGTTATGTCCGTGGTATAAAATGAACTTTCTACTATGGGCAATACCCAGGCCAAGCCTGTAGTATAAAAGGTACTTTCTACTACTGGTCATGTCTGTAGTATAAAAAAAACTTTCTACTACGGGCAGGGCCCGTAGTATAAAATGAACTTTTTACTACAGGCATGGCCTCGTAGTAGAAGTCATACAAAAAATATTACGGGCGAAAACCGTGGTGTAATACATTTTTGGCTGTAGTAAAATGTCATTTTTCTTGTAGTGTTTCATCAACATCACATAAAAGAGCTTGATACACCTCATAATACAACTTATTAGTTGATTATTACATGCTTACTAAAATACCATAGTTTTAAATATGGTTATTTTTATCTTTTTTGTTAATTCATGAATCATGTAAATATAATACAAATATCATACAATTAAATCCTATACATTGTTCCTGAAACTTAAGGATGTGTTTGGGATCCTTAGAAACCATTTTGAAGTCATTATGTGGAGTTTTAACGCACTCATTAGCCCCCAATGCTCGAGCACTAACAAGAGTGCTACGGACAATGCTTGATCGCTATACATCTGTAGTGATCCAGCTTCCTCAGCTTATCCGTTTTGCCTCTGATTCGCGTGCTAGCAGTCCTAAATAATTATAGGACATCCTAACCAATGATTTCACATCTAATCGTGTATTAACATCAAGTTATATCATGCTTTAAATCAATGTAAACATTCTTTACAAAAATAGGCAAATAAAAGTATACACATATATATAACCCGTTCCGTTCCATGCGTTTAAACCTATTTCTAGGTGAATTAGCATGCCATATTATTTTGCAGATCTTGATACCCAAGGTGTTAAATTTATGGGTTCTAAGAGGAGAGTTAGAAAAGAACTTCCCTGAAGGTTTCAAAATAAAACAAATGTTGCAAGCTTCCCAGATCTGATCTGCAACTTCGGCTCCTTGCCGTCGTCCTGCACTAGTCCGGCCTCCCATCTGGTTCGACCTCCCTTCTTCCTTCTCTTCTACTTTCGTTCTTCTTCCTCCCGAATCTCTCGGCATCTATATCTCTTTCTCTTTCTCTTTCTCTCGGATGATCTCTCCCTCTTTTCTCTCTTCTATCTTATATAAATATATATATGACTATATAACTCACACCTAAATATATATACATATATATAGTCATGACTATAATAATATATGTAAATCATATAAATATATATATATATACATTATGTAATATATATATATATATATATATTTATGTGTGCATATATGTCCTACACACATATGTTTACTATATATATATAATTTATAAAATATATATATATATATAATAATAATTAATCTATAAAATGCTACTATATATATTAATTTCATATATATAATGCAATGACCGGAAATTCCCTTCCTTTCCTTTTTCCTGAAATTTTACGGGTAAATTTTTTTCCGTTTAATTTCTTTTCTAAGATTAGTTTTCCGTCGCTTAGTGTCGTCTCGAGTGCTCAGAAATGACTTCTGAGACTCTTTTGTGTGGATTGACAACTTCCTTTGAG
>JAOTQH010234620.1:0-23112 GCA_025631255.1 Cornus kousa
GACCTATGCAGAGGTCTCTTATGACGGAAGGAGTGGCTACGCGTCTCTCAATTTGAGCCATCTGACCTATCTTTTCTCTGAGAGTCATTCGAGAGAGAAGATCTTTGATTCTTGCTTCAATTGGTTCATTAGGGTTTTTGTATATGCAATTCATGACTTCTATTTTGCTCATTTTTAGCTCTCACGCGACGTGCTAACAAAATCCCAAATTACTTTTTTTTAGGGTTTGGGTTTTTGATCTTGCCAGTTGAAAGGTCTATGACCATGGAGATCTGTTACGTAGCGGGAAATTTAGTAGTTAAAGACTTAAAGGACAGTGGGACCCACTTTTGTATGGGGAGTCTGGTTAGAACTTGGAACAGGAGTAACTAATCATCCACTAAATTTTTTTTCTGAACTTACGTTTGAAATTTTATTGGGCAGTTGACTAAATTCTCTTTTCTTTTCTATATTTTTAAAAAAGGAAAAAGACCAAAAAAAAAAACCAAAAAGAGGGGATAATTTCACTGTTTGGCTAAATATTAGCATAAAATATCTTTGAAAATAATTATCAGTGTAACTTACACTGAGTTAGTTGACAGGTATGTCAAACCACTTTTTACGTGTAAAAAAATATTCTTACCCTTCAACTTAGGTTTGACCCACTAAATTATTTCTTTAATACTTAAAATTACATGTTTATCCTTCTGTTTGCATCGCTCTCTCTCTCACAATCTGCAATCCCTCTCGAATCTCTATTCTCACATCTACTGAATCTTCACTTTCCCGTTCCTCTATTTTATTTGTCTTGAATCAGACTTGGAATATGCCAGAGCTATGTGTTTAATTTTCTTCTTTAGTTTTCTCAACAACTCTTTTTAACCTCTCTGTTTTTCTGGTGCTCCCATTTTGCTCTCTTACATGCATCTGATTTTCCCTCACTTCCACTGTTTCTCTCTTAATTTTTCTAAGTTACTTTCAAAGAAGTCTCTTCTATTAATTTCTTAGCTTTTTCCTTATCTAAGAAACAATGGTAAGCTTTTTGTATTTCTATTAAACAAAAAAACACAAATTCTATGAGAAAGAATTAAAGAATATATTATCAGTCAGCACCACTGATGCACAAGAACTCCTCTCTTTCTTAAAGAAGAAAACAGTTCCAAGCATTGGATGTATCATATATGTCTTTTGATACTTTAAACACCTCTCCCTAGGGTAACATCTCTACCGTCTGTTGTAATGGCATTCAAGAAACATCTCATCAATCAAACAAATCACAAACCATTTTCAAACAAAATCTTCAAACAAATGAAATTCAGTCCCTTCCACATTTATTTTCATCAGCACAAAATCTTCAAACAAATAGGTTGTTATCACTGACTTTATGTTATGCTCTCTCCACGTGCTTCCTCAGTAACATCTAGAATGTAGTTGAATGAACCCTAACCTTTTCTTTATATCAAATCAGTATGTAGAAAAATAGGGATAAGGATTTCAAGCAGCTCTTGCACACTATACATACTACCATGTATCCAAAGGGCCAGAAGTACAACTCTTAAGTCTCCCATGCCATGTTCCTTCCTCTTCTCATCATCGGCTCTTTATTTTCCACCATGGAAGCTCATCCTCTCAATGCAGCGAAGCTACCGAGTGCTAAGGACAGAGCCACAAGTCAGAATATCCTTGCTCAGTTGGAAGCCATTAAAACAGGCATAGGTCCAAGCACCGGAGGAAAGTGCAGAGCTCATTGCCCACGATGGAAGAAGACAGGAACAGATTACAGCAAGGCACAGAAAATCTCAAGTGTATTGATGTATGCTCGCGGTACCGGAATGGTAAGGGGTATAGAAGCGTCGTCCCTTCATATAGAGATAGAAGAAACTGTTTGCATTCACCGGTGGTGGTGAAGAGTGTTGGTTTTGTTGCTAGGTAATATGGAACGGCCATGACAACCACCATAACCGCAACGAAAACTCATAAAATTGATGTCCCACGCCATCTCTCCGCTGACCACACCAGAATTCGCACCAGTGAAAAAAAACCCATTTCGCCGTCAAACCCACTTGGTATAACAATAGCGTTTACCAATTGTTGCATTGGATTAAAGTAGTTTCACTAGAAAAATGGGGAAATTTCCCACATAAGGAACTATAATTCACACACAATCCAAAAAAAATGCTTCAAAGCATTAGCGAAGCCACACCAAGTAATTCCAGATAATTGACAAACAATACAATTATTATACGACACACAAGCATGAAGAGAAGATGTTGAATTTTTCTTTTCAGTCATAGATTCAAATCCAACTACAAATCACTAACAAATTTGAACAACACTTGGTATCAGTAACAGTATTTTTATAAATCAGTTCATGGAAAGAACTCACCAAGTTCAAATCCTCTGTTTGGGTATAAGTCATAAAATCTACATAATCGAATCAACTCCTGTTTTTTACACAATAAATATAGTTTTCATCTGGGAAAATTAGAATCCTTCCCTCGGTTGAAAATCAATCTCTATATCGCGCGTCGATTGTATCATTCGTGTTGTTGTGTTCTCCCTCTACTCCTTTGGATGACACAATGCCAATGGGAAATTGGCAGACTTCCATTTGCAAATCCTCATCTTCTTCACTAAAATGTAATATGTCAAACATGGCTCGCCGGAGTTGTTGATCAAAGCAAAGCTCTCTGTATTCGCCGGAAACGGTGGATCTAAATGAAGCTCGCCGGTGGAGAAGATATTTTGTATTAAATGTGGTTAAAAAATTAGGGGCAAATATGTCTTTTTTCATGTTTTTAACTGAGCCTGAAAAACGAAATTGGACTTAACTTAAAGTTATTTTCGAAAAATATTTTAGACAAATATTTGGCCAAATTATAAGAAATGTCAGTAAAATTAACCTAAAAAATTAAGAGCAAAATAGTCATTGTAGGACCATGCACCAATGTATGTTTGTAAACTCGAGGGTTTCATTCTTCTAAATCTGTACTCTGTTTTACCTTTTCTGTTTTGGGATTCAGTGCTCTGTTTTCTCAATGCAACCCATGAGTTTTAGAACAGCACAATTAACATCACTATAAATCACTTTAAAAAGGAATAGATGCATTACCCAGAATTTTTCTTTCTACACATTTCACCGTTGAACAAAAGAATTTAAATATCATGAAAGTTCACTTTTACTGCATAAAAAAAGTTTATCGTTAAACTTTTCTAAACCTTAAGAACTACAAAATTTAACCTGCACGGATTTCTATTATTCTACTCATAAAACTTTCGTTTTGCCCATTTTTGGCCAATACAAAGTTGTCAATCAATTCATTTACATGACTAAAAAATTTACACTTGAAATGTAAAATTTAAACATCAAAGAGAATGAATATTTCATTTCGAAACTGGAATGAATTTTTTTGTAATGAGGTCCACGAATAGTGAAATATTATCTTGTGGAAATACCATTTTTACCCATGACATTGTCACCATCACCAGTCATTTTCATTTAATTTTGTAATCAGTATGGTCACTTCATCCTCAGCTGTTATTTACTGGAAAAACACCATTCAAGACAAGATTGGTTGGTCCCAATTGATCTTAATTGTTTAAAATAAATTTAAAAGGAATATCATTATCAAAGCTGTCACCATTATTGATTTTCACCATTCTTGAAGAGGCTTCACTTTTGATGAGATCTTTTTATTCTGATTTCTCATCAACACTCTTAACATTTGAAGTATTAACTATGAATTTTCTTTCTTAGCAAACGGAGTTAAGTTGTATGTGGCAGATTTTCTCTAATGAAATGAATTAACCTAAAAGAAATGGTGTCACCAAGGCAACGAGACCATTCAAACCATTCTATTTTTATACCCCTAACAAGACTTTCTTTTTATGCATATAGTAAATAACGCGTCTCAAAAAATCAATTTGTTGTTGTGAAAAAAAAAAAAAAAAAAAAATACTGAAAGTTAGAAAGTGTATGGACCAGGTGTTGCTGGAATCACATGGTGAAAAAGTAAAGAGGGGCAATGATATCATGCTAATACTTTGGTAAATCCTTAAATTGCATTTGATCTATCCATACAGTGCTCTTAATCACGCTAAACCTGGATTTTGTGTAGGGCTTTGAGCCAATGTGAACAAGAACTTTGTTAATCAAGTCATTATTATTTTATCAACGGACAGCGGCCTAGAGAATTTTGAGCCTCGTGAAAGTATGTGTGTAAGTACCAACTAAAAAAAAAAGAGTTATTAGCATTATTTAACATCTAATCAATCATTTATGGATAGGAATAATTAAGGGTGCAACTTGGATTGAGCAACTCAAACCCAACTCGAGTCCGTCCGTTTTTTGTGGACTTGGATAATTATTTTTACAAATAGGGTTGGGTTTGGATTGAAAATTTTCAACTCGAATTTAATTATGATTGGGTTTGGGTTTGGGTTAAGGTACTAGCAAACCTGAATCCAAATTTTAATATTATTTTCATATATATATTTTTAATTTTAAATACATTATATATAATATTTAAACTATAATTATTTTTTTTCTTTACAACTTAATATTTATAAAAGAAAGACAATAAATAGGGGAATTATTTTTATTATTATTTTCATAAGTTATGTCTTACATTAACTGGAAAACATGTGTGGCTTAAATCTTTTTTCTGGGTATTTGAAGAAATATTCCAATTGCTTAAAGTAAGTTCCCACGTCTTAGGAGGTGTGGGAGGCTGCTTCCTAGTCTTCTTCGTCCAATGACTTCTGTCGTCGTCAAATTATTTGTTTAGAAATCAATATCTTTATTAGTTGGTGTCCGGTGTTGTCAGAATGATAAAGAAAAAAATGAAAAATAAAAAATTAGGTTTTTAATATCTCCACGATGACAGATTTGAATCTCTTGAAATGAAATTTTACAAAGACTCCAAGCGTATCAAGTCACGAAAATTTTGTTTAGTAACAAATTTTTTTTTTCTTATAAATTAGTTGTAAATGGTGCTACAAATTTTGGGTTTGCTACAGCTGGGAGGAATTATGTTGCTATCTTTCAAATTCCTGTTTTAGTTAATGTTAATGACAGTTTTGCACACATTTTTTTTATTTTTATTTTTTTTGTCAAACTATGTATATATGATGTATATACAGTGGAGGGGATAAGAAATGTATATATGATGTACAGTGCTACTATATAGAGTGGAGGGATAAGATATTAAGAAATGTATATATGATGTAATATTGCACTCGTATATAAACCTTAGCTTTTTTCCTATAAAGTGGTGGTGATTTGATTAAAGTGTGTGACTGATGTTTCTTAGAAAGCTTTGGATATGCATGTCGTTGTCTCCCCCCTTTTTCTCAACTCACCCACCTAGTTATTATATTTTATTATTATTATTTTTTTATCTGTAGCTTGTGACCATCACATTCAATCTATCATCATCTACAAAACCATTCTAATGACATGGATCATTGGCATTTCTTTATTATTATTATTTTTTAAAATAAAAGAAAATAAAGACAAACCATGAGAGAGGGCAGAACATTTTTTTAAAGTTAATTCTGATTCACTTGCAGTGTCTACTACACAGTTTCAAATGTTTGCAGTTATACCATTGTGTGGCTCTTAATTTTTAGCTCGACCTGCTAGGTGCTACCCACACACCAAAGAGGGTCCTTAATTTGACAACTTTTTCATTCATTCGTATACAAAGCTAACCCCACACTCCACGCCCAGGCCGACACATAACTGATCTTTTTAATTTGAGTTCACAACACTCACACCCACATGATCCATTCAAGTCCAAGTGGGACCATTCGATCTTCTATTCAAATGATGTATCATATTCTACACGGACAAATATTTTAATGTTTCTAAAATACGGAAGACCTTATCAAAGAGGTTTTAGTGCAATTGTATAACATTGCTTATAAATAGAGAGGTTGATGGTTCAAGTCTTATTAAGAACACATGAATATAAATGTATTTACCTTAACTAAAAATAATTGAAAAATGATTCATTAAATATATAAATTCTGACAACAATCTATTGATATCACTTATCAAAATAAATTTATTTTTATTTATGTGACGAGGTATAATTAGTTGATAATACTATAATAATATGATATTAATAATCACTGGTGGTACTAAAAGTCTTTTTCTTCGCACACCAACATGCATGAGCAAAAGTGGGAAAGCATGGGTTCGCCACTCTATAAATATGCCTAAGAATGAGAGCTTGATTCCTCCAAAGAAGAAGCTTGTGAAGGAGATGATGGCTGAGAAAGTGGTGAATCTGTTGCTTCCTCTGCCAAAAACAACCACTGCCAAAAACAACCACAAGATCAACCCTACTGGTGATGCTCATAATGCCTAATATATATAATATCATTGTCTTGTACTTTACGCCATCAATCACTTCCTTGGTGATAGAGTGATTGGTTAACGAGTGTTGCACTATCCTCTATTTATATGTTTTCTGTGATTGATGAATAAAAAGTTTCCTATGTTTCATACTATTTGTTTTTGCTAATTATCTCATTATATAGGCTTTTAAACAATTTATGATTGGTGGGTGCTGTACTATTGATCCACTAATGTGTTCCATATGATTAAAGTCTACTTATAGTACCTAATGTCACCGATTTAGCCTTTTCAAGCTCCCCTGCAGCACTTGACACGGTCAAGAGCCATTGAAGTGCGACACTAAGCTGAGTTTTTGGTAAAAGCTCTCTTCTCTGGTTATTGTCACCGCTACTGCCCAGAATTTGTCACTCTTTGTTTCTGTCTTAATGGTATTGCTTTTTGTTTTCTATAAGAAATTTGACGGAAAAGTGGCCGGAAAATGACACAACTGCCTTATATATATCAATTTTTTTTTTTAGAAATTAAAACAATTACGCACGCACTCTACCTCTACCAAGATTAGAATACATACCATATTTGATTGGTAGTAAAAATATAAAATGGTATAAGAATATTTTGGGTGAGATTGTCATTTGAAAGTTGTATAAAATAATATAAAGCAATTCAAATTAGAGCATCAGGGAAAGGAAATTGAAAGTGGCCGGGAACAAATAGTTGCAATATTTTTAATGACTGAAAAAGAGAGTGGTGGGGGCAATAAATATCCTTGTTTGAGTCTATATTTCAACAAATTATAGAATTAATTTTGTCAGCACTAGTAAATAAACCAATATTATGGAAGGATTTGATCTTGTGTTCACATCAAGCTTATTCTATTTTAAATGGATCTTAGAAAAACATAAACACACTAAAGCTAGATTTAAAATAATAAATAAATAAATAAATAAAGAAAAACAGAGGGGTTAAAAGTTTGATTTGAAGTTGTTGACGACTGATGAGTAGCCGTCTATTAACAAATAGAGTTTGTCTCAAAACAACTCAAAATCAATGAGAATGGCCTTCCACCTTTGTTTAGTGATATATTTTAAAGGCAATAGACGGATTAACCTGTTGGTCCGGTGGTACGTGGCAGATTTTCTCTCTTTAATGAAATGAAATGAATTGAATTAAATTTCCTCAAAAGACATGGTGAAACAAAGGCATTGAGACTCTTCAAACACATTCTATTTTCACATTTCAACAACATAAGATTTGTGGAAACACATTGTATTTAACAATACGTGCCTTTTATGCATTTCGTAAATAAATAACAAACACTTCTTCTTTAAGTATCCGTCAATGGTTCCACGAAGAAAAGGTTGATGTCAGTAATTTTGTAATTTTTAAATATCAATTCTATCCTTGAAAGATATTTTTATTGCAATAATATATAATAGGATAAATTGCAGTTATTTCCCTCTGCTTTTGGTTAAAGACATGTAATTACAATTTAGGCACTTTTTGTTCAACGTTGACATCCCAAGTTTGGTAAATTGAACAGAAACACCCCAAAATTAAGGAAAAGTACCAAGCTTATTGTCCTTAATTTGACTTATGAATTGACTTATTTGAATTATGAATTGACTTATTTGACTTTCTCAAATCATTTTAATTTTGTCCATTAAGATGCTTATGAACAAGTTAATTACATCCCACAATTTACACTATATCAAATTAATTACAAATTATAGTTTGTCAACAAAAAGCACCATGTTCGCAAAATGAAAAAGTTATATTACTCTTCGTAGAGGAATAATCAATTGTATTGCTAAGGTGCAAAATTTATTAATGGATAACATTATTAAATATTAAATTTTTTCAACCTCTTATTACAAATAAAAATTTTGACGTTGAGAAGTGATAGAAAAAATAATAACATCATCATTTTGGCATAGTTTTCAATCCTTATATGTTTAATAGCATAAATAAAATCCGTAACAAATCCAAGAACTATATAAAAAATAGGTAATGAATATTTTTGTGAATAGATAGTAATACTTGTAGTAGCGCATAATATATATACTAATTATAATATTACTATGAGTTTATTCTAAAGTTAGAGTGTTTGAGTTTCTTGTCAAGATTAAAAAAAAAAAAAAATTTGTCTACAATCACGTGGTCCAAAGTCTTTAGTTATTACCTTTAAATAATAATAATAATAATAATTTAGTTATTCGTCAATTATTATAAGTAGTTTAGGACTAATGAGAGATTATTGGCAAATAAAGGTCACATAAAAAATAAAAATAAAAAAAAAAAGAAGGAAAGAAAAAGAAAGAAAAGAAAAGAAAAAAAGTGTGTGGATATAGTATCTCCGCAAGGTCAATGATCATAATTGTCAAAATAAAGTTGTAGTGTGAAGGTTAATTTTGTTCATTAAAATACTTTGAGAATGTTAAAATTGTAAATTCATAATTTAAATAAGTCAATTCATAAGTTAAATGGCAATAAAATAATTTTACCTTGATTTGGGGTGTCATTGTTTAATTTATCAAACTTTGAAAGTATCATTGTCCAAAAAGGGTCTAAGTTTGTAGTTAATCGTCTTTAACCCAAATGAGGGGCAGGGAGAAAGTCAGTGTATATTAATGAAATTTTAAGAGAAGTGGGTGTAATTTACCCTTTTCTAAAAAATGTGCTTTTGTGGGCCTATTTAAGGCTGTGGTAGCATTTTTGTTCTATTGTCTGCGGTCCTTTATTTGGGCTTCTGAGTCTTTTTCCTTGTACAGTTTCTTCTTTTATCGACTAGGACCCTCTACTGTAAATGGGTCCTGCTGTACCCATGCTGTAGTGCAAAAATGTATGTTTTCAAAAAAGATAATTTTTTAGTAAGACGAAAAAAAGGAACAATGTTACGATAAAAATATTACCAAAATAGAAAGAAAAGAGAAAACTACCAAAAAAGAAAAAGAAAAAGGGAAAACAAAATATTCTCCTTCAGTGCCTCCCTCATCACCATCCCGTAAAATAATGACAAATATTTGAAGCCAAAGTGACCTCATAATATAATATGTGAGAGATAAAGTTCATGTTTTTGTGGTAGACTTTTTTTTTTCTTTCCCAAATTACTCAGATTTGAGTTTGAGAAAAAATGTAAAGGTATTGAGGTAAAGATTATAGGGTCTTGAGGTAAAGATTAAAGTTGTTGATAATAAGTTTAAAAGGTGTTAAGAACAAAATTAAAGCTGTTGGAACAAGTTTAAAAGGCGTTGAGGACAAGATTAAAGGCGTTGAGAAAAAGATTAAAAGTGTTGAGGTAATATTAAAGGTGTTGAGAAAAATAATAAAGGTATTGAGAACAAAATTAAAGGTGTTGAGAAAATGATTAAAGGTGTTAAGAGTAAGATTAAATGTATTGAGAACAAGATTTAAAGGTATTGAGAAAAAAAATTAAAAAGTGTTGAGAGAAAGATTAAAGGTATTGAGAAAACTATTAAATTGTGTTGAGGTAAAGATTAAAGGTGTTGTGATGATTAAAGGGTGTTGAGGTAATGACTAAAAGTGTTTAGAATACGATTAAAATGTCTTTTTATTATAAGTGAATTAAATAAAGTTCATCTGTTGATTGATTTGTTCCTTTTTTTTAACTTATTGAATAAAAAAAAAAAAAAAAATGTCAGCATGCCCTTTTGGCCACCTGGTGGTCCAAAAGGGCCATAAAGGCTTCAACAATCAATTCTACATCAGTCTCCCCTACTTGAAAAGAACTCATCCTCGAGTTAAGACTGAAAGAGCGCGTCTCATCAGGCGAAAAATATTCAAATAGATCTGCAACATTAAATTTAGGAGAAATAGTCAAGTCTTTGAAAAGCTTAACAATATAAGCATTATCATTAATCTTCTTCAAAATCTGATAAGGCCCATATTTCTTGTTCTTCAATTTGTTGTAGGTACCAATATGAAATCAATCCTTGCATGAAAACACCATAACTAAATCTCCTTTATGAATTCGTCTCTTCTTGTCTACTGCTTCCTTGTATTTTGCATTGGCTTGTTCAAGATGCATTCGAACCTCACCCTGAATGGCTTGGATGCAATCTGCCATGTGTTCTACAGCAACACTCTTTTTAGGCAGCTCCGAAAGTGGGACCAAATACATCGCATGCTTCGGCGGATGACAGTAAACAATAGCAAAAGACGACTTACCTGTTAACCGATTAACCAAACTGTTGTATGAAAATTCTGCTTGTGATAACGCAAGATCCCATTGTTTTGGTTTCTCACCATAAATACAACGAATCAGATTGCCCAAAGTCCGATTAACCACATCTGTTTGACCATCAGATTGTAGATGATCAGTACTACTGAAATTCAAAGATATATCAAAATGCCTCCATAAAGTCCTCCAAAAATGGGATAGGAATTTGGTGTCCCTATCTAAAGAGATGCACTTAGGAACTTCATGAAGACGAACAACTTCCTCGAAGAACAGATTTGCAACATGTGTAGCATTAGAAGTCTTCTTGCAAGCTATGAAGTGAGACATCTTCAAATAACGGTCAACAACTACAAAAACTGAATCCGCCCCTCGTTGAGTGCATAGAAAAGTTCTAGGACAAAGTCCATGGACAAATCATTCCGAGGAGAATCTAGTGTAGGTAGAGGGATATAAAAATCAGTGTTTTGAAACTGACCTTTAGCAGATTGACAGATTGGACACCGTCGTACATGGCTGCCAACATTCCTTTTGAGTTGTGACCAAAAATATCGTTCTTCGATCAAGGCTATGGTCTTCTCTCGACCAAGATGTCCACCTAGACCACCACCATGTAATTCATGAATAATCTATCATGAAAGAACTCCTCGAAATACAAAGCTAATTACAGTAAAAAAGAAATCCCTCCTATATGTGCATACTCTTAGCAACCTGTCCAATTTGACACTTAGCCCAGAATTTCTTGAAGTTATCATATTTCCCATATAACTCCGTCAAACAGTCAAAACCCACAACTTTAGCTCGTAAAGTCATCGGGAGTGCTACTTTTCGACTAAATCCATCTGCGACTCTGTTTTGTTAGCCTGATTTATACCTTAATGAGAAGGTAAATCGCTATAAAAAAGAAGCCCATCTAGCATGCATCCTGCTAGTATTATTCTGATTGTTGATTAACTTCAAAGCCTGATGATCAGTGTAAATAACGAACTCTCTCTGCACTAGATATGTTTCCAAACCTTCAATGCACGTACCACTGAATATAACTCAACCTTATAGGCAGTCCACTTCTTCCTTACATCACTAAGCTTCTCACGATAGAAT
The DNA here is from genome assembly GCA_025631255.1 of Cornus kousa. Classification (NCBI taxonomy): domain Eukaryota; kingdom Viridiplantae; phylum Streptophyta; class Magnoliopsida; order Cornales; family Cornaceae; genus Cornus; species Cornus kousa. The sequence continues at coordinate 11,640 of JAOTQH010234620.1, forward strand.
GCAACTGGTCTGCTCTCTTGGGATAGAACAACACCAACTCCGACAACTGAGACATCACACTCAACCTTAAACAATTTCTCAAAGCTTGGTAATACTAGAATAGGTGTATTGGACAGTTTTTCTTTTATCAGCGTAAAACTCTGTTCTGCCTCTTCGCTTCATTTAAATTTACCCTTCTTCATGCATTCTATAATATGAGCAAAAATACTGCTAAAATTTCTAATGAATCTCCGATAAAACGTTGCTAAACCATGAAAACTGCTCAAACTTTTTCCTTATTAACCCGAATGCCTACAACACTCACCACAAAACCCAGAAATAGTAAATTGTGGGTCATAAAATTGCACATCTTCAGATTGATGTATAACGTGTTGGCCTGCAAAACTGTCAGTACTTCCCTCAAGTGTGATTGATGCTCCGTATCTGACTGACTATAAATCAAGATATCATTAAAAGAGATATCAACGAATCTGCTAATACATGGTTTCAATACTTGATTCATAAGCCTCATAAAAGTGTTTGGAACATTAGACAACCTAAACGGCATCACTAACCATTCATACAAACCCTCCTTAGTTTTAAAAGCATCCTTCCATTCGTCCCTTAGTTTAATACGAATCTGGTGGTAGCCCCTTCTCAAATCAATCTTTGAAAAGAGTTTTGAACCGGCCAGCATATCCAACATATCATATAACCGTGGAATATGAAATCTGTACTGGATGGTGATTTTGTTGATGGCTTTGCTATCGATACACATACGCCAACTACCATCCCTTTTTATTACTAACAAAGCTGGAACAACACACGGACTCATGCTCTCTTTCACTATACCCTTATAAACCAACTCCTTAACTTGGTCCTGCAGAATCTTTTGGACTGATGCAATCGTGTGGTAAATACGGTGGACTAACACCAGGCACAAGATCTATGTGGTGCTGAATATGTCATCTAGGAGGTAGACCACTGGGCAACTCGTCTGGAATAATCTCCCAAAATTCTTCAAGCATGGGTTGTAACATTGTTGGAATTATAGAAGAAGTATCAGACACCTCTTCTTCAACCACTAGTGTGATACCCCTCGACTCCGGAACATGGGTTGATCAGGCCCAAGCCCAAACCCGAGAAATATTAAACAATTAAAATATTTAACAAACATGGAGTACAAAAAAAGTAAGAATAAAGTATAAAGCTGAAAGAATACTAAATAATAAATCCTTATTAATTAATCCAATAAAAATCCTCTAATAAACTAAATCCTCTAATACCTATAATTAATTAAAATTACAGCTTGGGAATCTATTATGTGGACCCGAACCCGAAATCTAACTGAAATAAATAATATCCAACTAAAACATAAAGAAGGAAATCCTACGTTGAGTCGGATGAGTAAATGAATCGTCTCTGCCCAGCACAAACAATCTCTAAGCATGGAATTGACGAACACATGAAAACTAATGGTGGGTCTGGCCCACAAACAAGTTCTAATCTATTACATCTCAAACAGAGACTCATAATTCATATACATCCTAATTAATTTAACAATAACTAATAGTTCGTAAATATATATATACACACTAAAGGAACCTCACTAAACTATAGGATTGTCTCAACTTAAATAGTAGGCAACATGCAAAACGCACATATAGTGGGCATGAATACCTAGACCTACCAGGGCACACAACTACACTATATCTAGTTACACATCCCTGGCAATATACACACCTTAATCACTAATCCTAAGACTCAAGCTCATATCATGACATATAATCATATATATATATATATAAAATCCTTCCTATCTAACCATAAAAGTAAACTATGGTATTTCATCCAACTATGATGTTGACCTGATACAAATATAAGTAAAATTTAACATTTTAGTTAATTCATTCCCTTATATGTGAATAAGTAGGACTTAACCTTTTTAGTTAATCCGTCTCAAATATGCCCGCATCCCATAATGGTGAATTAATCCATAATATAACCATATTAATATATTATCAAGGAGCCTAGCTTATTAGTTACCTCCATGATCACATCCCATACTAACATTAATCTCATCCACAATATATAAATCAGAGATAGATTAAATACCACAGCCATAGAGCATTTTTATAGATCACAAGGGCATCCATTCATATAATTAAATCATAATTAATAATATGAAATTAATTAATAACATATAACATTATCCCAAAAATGATTAATAATTAAATAAAATCATTTATTAATACAACTACGTGTATTAAAATTAAAAACCAAGCTACTATCAATTTAAATATTATCTTTATTTTTTCACTAAAGTAGTAAAACTACCCGACCACTAACTAGTGTCCAAAAGTGATTATTATTAACCACATAACACGCTACACATTATATTAATATTCATGCTAAAGGTGCAACATCTAACCAATACATTATTATCCTATTGGTTTAAACAATTTTAAATGGACAGTATATTTTTACCAATACATAATAATGCAACGTTATCTAAATACCAATAACCACTTAACCCAAAAGTCAAATACCAATTACAGTATTAAAACAAATAACAAAATAGACAACAAAAATATGCTGCCCTAACAGGGAATTTCGGTCGACCGATACCCTAATTCGGTCGGCCGAAACACCTACGTCGGTTGACCGATACACTCCATCGGTTGACCGAAACAAGTCATCTTCTTCATCGCGACTGCTGTTTCAGACCTGCAATTCCTCCGTTTGGGTCCTAAATTGATGTATCTAAATCTCATATGATTATTAATGTTATATATTACAAAGATACACAAACCCCAACAATTAAAACAAAAAATTATGTATTAATTTACAAAATCACCTAAAATCAAGAACACACAATAAATACATAATTAATTCATTTTTTGATCCGAGTAAAACATGCATATAGATTCATTACAACATGAAAAATCAACTTAATATAAGCACATGAACAATAATTTCAGATTTTGTTCATGCAATTATATTTAATTAATTTAATTAAATTCCTTAAACTAATCTAATAGATTATGAATCAAAGGAGAAGAGAAGAAATAGAATTTGCCTTAAGGATTTTGATAAAAACCCTAACCTCCTTTTTTTTTCTTTCTCTTCTTTTCTCTTCCTTTTTTCTCTCTCTAAACTTTTTGCCTTTTCCTTTAAAATGTTTTACGTGAATATTTTCTAACCCCCTTTTACTAACATTTAGTTATATATTTATAGGGAATAATATAACCCTAAGCCTTTTCCCAAACTAAATGAACTTAATAAGGAAAAATAAAAAAAATAAAATATTAAAAGGTAACTAAAAATATGTTACGTATATATAATCTATATATATCCTTACTGTATAAATATATAAATATACATTAGATTATTTATTATTAATACTAATGTTATAATAATATTAATTAATAAAGTATTTTCCTTATATATATACATATACAACTATTCATGGGTAATTATCTGTACCCATTAAATCTCCTATTCAAGTAGTCCTTGGAACCTAATTGGTTGGTCCATTACTTCTATCCATATCCATAAAATAAAATAAAATATAATATAATATAATAAACATTTAATCAATAATTTATTATAATTAAACAAACAAGTCAATTAATCATTTAATTCAAATAAAACATTTAAGCACATAATTTCAATTAATCATTTAATCAAACAACCAAATAATCAAGTAAATATTTAAAAATGTAATTAAAACATTTAAAATAATACCAATACTATCTTTTTGAAATTATGGGTATTACAATCAGCGCCAAAAATTGTCTGGATTCCATGGCCTCCTCCAAAAACTACTGCTTACTGCCAATTAAAAGAACTCATTTTTCTTTGGTTTGTGAAACCTTGGAAAAATTTCCTTTGGTCATAGGACCATACACAATCTTCTGTCTTCCTTTATCAAACATGTAAACATTATCTCTGCCCCTATGAGTGGCGTTGAGGACAAACTGCCATGGTCTACCCAGAATCAAGTGACAAGCATCCATATCAACAGCATTGCACAACGCCTCATCAATATATTTATTCCCAATAGAAAAGGAAACCCGACAGATATCTATAACATTATTTCTGCCCCTATTTTAATCCATCCAATTTTATAAGGGACTCGGATGCTTCTCTTTTTTCAGATCTAACTTCTGGACCATTACCTTTGACACAATATTCTAACTACTGCCACTATCAATAATAACATTACAGACTTTCTTATTGACAGTGCATCATGTCAGAAATATATTGTGCCTCTGTGGACGCTCTTCCATTTTCGGGGCAAGTAACAGCCTTCACACAACTAGAAAATGTGAGAGTAGATCCCCTTTATCTTCTCCGATCACCTCTTTTTTATTATATAAAGGAAATCCTTCGTCATTTTCTTTATATTGATCTTCCGCACCCCCAGGCTCTATTAAATTGACTAAGTGCCTTTGGGGACATTCATTAGATCGTTGTCTTTACTGCACGCATCAATAACACTTAATGGGGTTTAGCCGACTGTAAGGATTATTTTTTGTCGTATCCCGACTTGCTATGGGAGCTGTTCTGGTCTTCTTTGGCTGAATATTGGTATTAGCCAAATCAGGTACTGCTGGAACGGAAGGTTGAGAATACTTGGGTTGTTTTTCTTTGTTCGTTGCTGAACGCGTCAAATCAAAGTAATTCTTGGAGCCAACTAGTGTTTTCGCTTTCTCCAAAAAGGCCTCTGCCCTGGCTGCTGCATTCGTGGTTTCTGCTAATGTGTAAATTATCTATGTTGATACCCTATCATGAATGGCATATTACAGACCATTCAGATAACGAGCAACTCGGTACATCACAGTTTCCCTTAGGTCGTTCCAAAACGTCAAACGATTGAATTCCTCCGTATAGGCCTAAGCCATTCGACTTCCCTGTTTGCAATCCTAATACTTCTGGAATAGAGTTTGCTCATAATTTGGTGGTAGGAATCTACCCCTTATTAGACACTGCATCTTCTGCCAAGAGCATACTGGTGTCTTCCCTTGCCGTGCACGAGCAACCTGAAGTTGTTCCCACCATGCAGAAGCTCCTCCCTTGAGCCTATATGCCACTAGTTTCACCTTCTTATCTTCTTGGATATGCAGGTAATTGAAGAATCTCTTAACTTCTGCCATCCAATCCAATATATCTTTAATATTAAGATTACTGTTAAAACTGGTGAGATCTATCTTCATATGAAACTTTCTAGAATCATGATCTCCTTGATCTCGATATCTTCCAGCCCCTTTATTTTCCCCAAGCACCTCTTCAATGTAGTCATCATCATTGAAGTCTTCCTCGTAGGTTGGTTGCTTACACGCGCGGGTTGGGGTTGCGATTCCAAAAAGGACTAACGCAATATTCGTCAAAGTTTCGTACTCTGTTGTAATCGCGATTCTGATTTGGACCCAACGCGAACTTGAATTTCTTGCAACGCCTGTTGGGTTGTCTGTTGAAATTCCTCGAATTCGGTCCTCGAAAAAGCCTCTCTCTATCGATCTTCATCACTAGCAAGGTTGCCGTCACCACATTCATCTGCCATCAAACCAGGAAAAGATAAGGTTCTGATACCAACTGACGTAAGTAGAAACGATAGATTTGTTTACAAGGAACAAGTTACCTGCTACCGCCTTACCAAGAGGAGATGATCAAATTGTCTTCATAGCAATTTTGAAATGAAATAGAAAAATAACGATGCAAGAGAAAAGGAAAAATTGTAAAGCAAATTTTATTTGCTGTAAAAATAATCTTTTCAACTAAAACTGATTGAACCCTAGAAATTACAAGGCTTTATATAGAATTTCTTCTTCCCCAATCCTATCCTTATTAGCTAACTACTAAATATAAAATAAAACCAAAACAGGAAAATTGCTGAAAATTAGAAAACTACTTTAAAAGGAAAGGTGATGAGAATAAGAAAATTACTTAAAATAAGGAAACTTTAAAATATGAAAAGTTTATGAAAAACAAAAATTCCCTTGTATAAATTTGAAATTTGCCTGCATCATTACCTTGAATCCGGTAGGTGTTTTGAATCCACAAAATGAAAAGATAATTCACAGCAATCTGATATATTATTTGATAATTGAATGAATGATTCTAATCTTTGTATTACACATATTTATAATTAATGAAAGAAAACCCTACTCTTTAAGGAAAGTGACTGTAACTTGAATCCTTATAACATTAGGAAAATGAATCCCGAAAGGATACTAAAACCCAAAAATAAGATTAAAAATAAAGTTTCTCTAAAAATTCTGAAAAAAAATAGAGAAAGAAACCTAATAAATTAAATAAAATAACTAAATATAAAATATGAATGCAATCTGGGTTCCTTTAGACAATGAACAAAAATCTCAAAATATTCGGTAGGCTTCTTTCGGACCAAAAAAAAAAAAAAAAAAAACCTTGTTTTGAGGCCTTAAATGATGGTATTTTGCCAAAAACACGTTACGTCACAACGTATTGGTGAGTCTTGTTCGTTGGGCTATTTCCAGTCAAAAAACTCTTCTGTCGGGTAAAAAATACACACTTCGAGATTAGTCTAGAAAATCTGTCAGCATACCCGTTTGACCCCCTGACAGTCCAAACGGGCCATAAAGGCTTCAGCAATCAATTCTACATCAGAGAATCCCTTGTTTTTCTTAAATTTTGGGGTTACCATAATGTGGTAGTTGAAGGAGATTGTCAACCAGTGATAAAGTTGCAGCCTAAGTGAATGCTCTTATGGTTGTTTTCAATGACGTTTCTTCTCTCCTGAGGGATTGTTTGGGATCTTGCCTTGCTTGTGTTCCTAATGGAGGAAATGTTGTAGCTCACTTATTGAACAAGAATGTTTAAAAGCCGATTGTGATATTTGGAGTGGAGTATTTGCCCCAGTGATTGTTACATGCTCGATCTTGTGTTTCCCCGTCCATTCTATGTTTCTCATCTGTTGGTGGGAAAAAAAAAAATAGTAATTTTTTTTTTTGTTGTTTCTATTCTTAAAATAAATTAGTTATAAAAAGCGTTACAAATCAAAAACTTTTTTTGGTTAATGTTAAATGACAGTTTTGCACACGATATTTTTATTTTTTTATGCGTGATGTAAGGGTTGATCGCGTATATATGATGTAACATTGCACACTTCATCACATGATGCTTTCCTTCACACACACAAACACACACACACACAGTGGTTTAAATAGAACTTCCACTCCCCCAAAACTCCATAATCTAGGTCGGTCTCTTTACAGCTTTTTCCCTTTATTCTTTGTTTTAGCACAGAAAGGTAGGTGTCTTTTTTTCTTTATTTGGAGAATGACAAATTGATCCTCCTCAGCAGCTCAACCTTTATATTTTATAAATTTAAATAAAATTATCAATATTCCAATCAATTACGGCCAGTACTGTTTGTTTTTATATAAAGATGGTGATTTCTAAACCTTTTACTTTTAGAGAGGTAGAGATTTGATTTAAGGGTTCCACTGATATATGCTTATTAGAAAGCTTTTTCGTGCCATATATATATATATATATATATATCTGTATGCACATGCATGCCTCTAATGTCGTTGTGTCCCTCTTTTTTCTTTACTCACCCACTTTATCTCTCGATCTGTAGTTACGTTACGTCTCACCATCACATTCAATACATCTATCAGCATTATCTACAAATCATTCGAACAGTAATTGACATCATTCGAATTTAATTTAAAATACAAGAAAATAAAGACAAACCATTCATGAGAGAGTGCAGAAAATTTTGGTTAAAAAAAAAAAAGAAAAAAAAAGAAAAAAAAAAACTATCCTATACTGAGTAGAATTTTTTGGTTATTTATGTACAAGAAGCATTTATGATTTATTGAAGGACAAATAAATAAATAAAAAGGCCAACAACACTCATTTATTGAAGCCAAAAATTAGGAAAAAAAAAAAAAATTTATTTTCCAATATCTTTTTTCTTTATTTTTTTCTTTTCAGAAATTCAATATCAGCTATGTTGTTGGTCTGTAAATTTCTTTTATCAGTGATGCAAAACTTTTAACTTTTTTAAAGATAAATATTCGCACACAATCACAAATGCCCTCTAAAGGACTCGAAACCCCTAACATTTTATACAAAATATCTTTTATATATAATTAAGTTATTTCTGACTCACACTGGTAGTGTCTACACTACTTAAAATATGTGTTTTACCATTTGTATTGAGCTATTTGAGCATAAATATTTATTATTATTATTATTAGCTTGAGCTGCTGAGGAGGATCAGTAATTTGACTAACTTTTTCATTCATTCATATACAAAGCTAACCCCACCACTCCACGCCCAGGCCGACACATAAATGATCATTTAATTTGAGTTCCCAACACTACACCCACATGATCCATTCAAGTGCAAGTGGGACCATTCGATCTAAAATTTAAAAGTATGTATCATATTCCACACCGAAAATATTTTAATGTTTCTGCAAATCGATGACTTTACTAAAAGGTTTTTAGTTCAACGTATAGGATAACCTCTCCTCCTTAAATGGAGAAGTTTAGTATGTGTTAAGAAAAAAAATAAAAAATAAAAAAAATTTATGTTTCGGACTGATTAAATTCCTATTAGAATAATAATATTTGCATCGATTTGTTGCACAGAATGTTTATGATTGGTTATTTATGTATAGTATATATAAGTGGATGACTCCACTTCTTTATTTATGCGATTTGTTGTAATGAATGGTCAAACCTATTCCTTTTAATCGGCCTATTTATGTATAAATAAAGAAGTGGGAAAATTAATCATAAACATTCGGTGCAAGTATTATTACCCTATCTATTAATAGGACTTACTAAGATAAATTTATTTTTATTTATGCCAGTGTATATATAATTGATCGATGACATTAGGACAATATGATACCAGTAGTAGTAATCACAGGTGTACTAAAGTCTTTTTTATGGCACAACAACATGCATGAGGAAAAGTGGAAAAGCATGGGTTCACCACTCTATAAATATCCGTAGCATTTCCTTTCTATTTGTCAAACACAAGAGGGGGCATTGAGATAGAGAGAGGAGAGAGCTGGGAGATAAGGTGGTGAATACAGGCGAAGGAGGGGCTAAAGCGTCCATGTCCAAATTTTCCACAAGAGAGAGCTTGATTCCTCCAAAGAGGAAGCTTGTGAAAGAGATGATTGCTGAGAAAGTGGTGAAATCTCTTGCTTCCTCCACCAAGAAGTCCAAGATCAACCCTAATGGTGATGCTCATAATGCCTAATCTTATATATATATGTGTGTGTGTGTGTACCCTATAACTTTGTATGTATCATTTTCTTGTACTTTATGTCTTCAATCACTTCGTTGGTGCAACGTGATAGTGATTGGTTAATGAGTTTCACTATCCTCTATTTATATGTTTTCTGTGATTTATGAATAAAAAGTTAACTATATATGTTTCATTCTATTTGTTTTTGCTAAATATATCAATATATATACTTTAAAACAATTTATGGTTGGTGGGTATTGTACTATTGATCTACTAATTTGTTCCATATGATTAAAGTCTAGTTATAGTGCCTAATGTCACAGACTCGGCCTTTTCAAACTCTCGTGCGATACTGACACGTTCAAAAGCCATTCAAGGCACGAGACGTGACATTGAGCTGAGTTTTTGGTAAAAGTTCTCTTCTCCGGTTAGTGTCACCACCATTGCCCATAATTCCCGTCTTGATGGTATTTCTTTTTGTTTTCTATAATACATTTGACAGAAAAGTGACCCGAAAATAACACAGCCACCTTATACATACCATATTCTTTGGTAGTAAAAATATAAAATGAAGATTTTAAGGATATTTTGGGTGAGATTGTCACACCTTCAAGTTCCATGAAAGTCCTATAAAATAACATAAAGTAATTGGTATTATTATTATTATTATTTTTATTATTTTTGGGAAAAGCAATTTGGATTAAATCTAGAAGGAAGGGAAAAATGGATACAAATAGTTACAATATTTTAATAAAAGTGGGAGTTTCTGTCCATGGTGGGGGCAGTAAATCTCCTTGTGGAGTCTATGTTTCAACAAATTATTGTTTATTGAGATGATTAAGACATTTGATTCTAGCCTGCACTACAAAGCCTAAAAGCATCACCAATTATTTTGCCAAATAAACCAATAATATGGAAGGATTTGATTTTGGGCCAATCAAGCCTATTCTATTTTAAATGGATCTTAGAAAAGCACAAACACTAAAGGTAGAAGTTTTTTTACACTTCAAAGTTGTTGAAATTCATTAAATGATATAACAAGATTTATTTAATAGATGCAAAATAATTAATCATAGGATGGGCTTTTTGGGATAGTTGAATTGAGTATTCTAATAACAAAATTAATGTAACATTTCAAAAAGGAAAGATTTTATTCCAAACTTGATTGCATGCGAGTCACACACACTAAGTTTAGAGTATGGTGACGTGTGATCCAAGTCCATTTTGGACTTATTAACAAGAGAGTGCCGACAATGACCTACCAACGAACCATCAGAGGTACCAAAAAGAATCTAGTATGGATAGTATTTATTCACCTACTCCAATCATACCATGTGTCCCAGTCCATTTGACCAACTTAAACCTTCCAAATTCTCTTCAATTTATTATGATTGGTTTAACTCACATCATAAAATATTGAAAAGAAAAGAACATGCATGGAGTTGCAGTGATATAGGGTTGATTGATTTAGCCTAGAGCATCTTCAACACAATGCTATTTGGGCTGTTATTTGTATAATGTAATAGATGGGCTTCAAATAGGCTGCCATTTCCTTTGTCAAATTTTAACTTTGCCAATTATTTTGCCAATTCTACAGGAAGAAATGGCGACTACCATTTCCCTATTTCGTTCCTATGTAAGGCAACAGAGAGAGAGAGAGAGAGAGAGTGAAGAGAGCGGCGCGACCAGCGACAGAGAGAACCAGAAAACGGCTCAGTAGGTGAAGAGTTGAGTGAGAGGTTGGACCTTTGGAGCTGCGACCAAGAAGCAGACGAAGATGAACGCAGACATCACAACATCGGTGAAACCAGAGTACCCAGTAATAGATCGAAACCCTCCCATCACCAAAACAGTCGCTAACTTCAACACCCTTGATTACCTTCATCTCGTCACCATTACCGGTGTCTCTGTCACCGTCGGCTACCTCTCAGGTCCACCCCTATCCTCCCTCCATATGTGTGTATATATATATATCTATACGTATTTGTGTGAATTGTTTGTTCAATTTATTAATGGGTTTGATTAATCTACAGGAATAAAGCCGAACATATGGGTCCTTCAATGGTGACTGGGGGACTGATCGGTGTAATGGGCGGGTTCATGTACGCCTACCAAAACTCTGCTGGGAGAGTAATGGGTTTCTTCCCTAACGACGGAGAGGTAGCTAAATACAAGAAATAGGAACTCTTTTATTATTGGGTTTCGTGATTTGCATTTCTTGGATGAACTAAAATT
>JAOTQH010234630.1:0-13352 GCA_025631255.1 Cornus kousa
CTTGAAGGATTAGTATCATTAATCATGTAAGTTTGCCCTTTTGGGTTAGCCACTGGCTGACTAGGCAGTTTTCCTTCATTTCTACGAGATAGAGTACTCGCAATTTGCCCAACTTATACTTCTAGTTTAGCTATGGCTTGAGAATGACTATAAAGAATTTGGGTGTTTTCTTTAATTTCAGCAAGAGTACTCATTAATTGTTCTTTAAAAATAGATGAATACTTAGGAGGAGTTGGAAAAGGAGCTGGATTAGCTTGATTCCAAAGTTGTGGTGGAAGATATATAGAAGATTGATTGAAATGATTATTTTGGGGCAATGGATTGGATAAATTTTGGTACTATCCCTGAGATTGGGGAACAGTATTGCCTTGGCTCTGATTTCTCCATGAAAGATTGGGATTATCTCTCTAACCAGGGTTATAGGTATTGGAATATAAATTGTACCCCTGACTGGAGAATGCTGTATTGGCTTGCTCTTGGTGATTTTTAGAGAATTATCCCCGGAAAGGACAAGTATCAGCAAAGTGTGATGGATTTGCATAGATTGAACACACCTCCTTTGGCAAAGAGGAGTGCTGAATAGAACTAAGAACACTAACAGCTGATAAGACTTTATCAAACTTTTAATTTAACACCTCTATTTGAGTGGACAACTCTTTAGATTTCTCAACTTCATATAGATTTTCAACCTTATGGATTCCAGGTATGGACCTAAACCCAGAGGAAGAAGCATGCTGCATTGAATTTTCACTTAGGGCTTCAAACAGTTCCCAAGAGTCAGCCGCACTCTTACGTAGAAAAACTCCATTACTAAAAGCATCAACTATATTTCTATAAGAATCAGAAAGACTACATAGAAAATTTAAATTCAATATCATGGTATGGACACTTTCTTAGAAGATCATTATATCTCTTCCAAGCATCATGGAACTATTCACCCAGGATTTGGGAAAATGCCATAATTTTTCTTCTCATTTGACAAGTTTTACCTACAGTGTAGTACTTTTTCAAGAACTCTTGTTGCAACATCTCCCATGTAGATATGGAATTAAGAGGAAGGGAATTCAGCCAAGTTCTTGCTTTGTCCTTAAGAGAAAATTGGAAAAGTCACATCCTGAATGAATCATTAGTAAAAGTAGTCAACTTGGTAGTTGAACACAATTCCAAAAACACATCCAAATGCGTATAGGGATACTCTGTTGCATACCTATGGAAATTAGGAAGCATTTGGATCATAGCAGGCTTGATCTCAAAATAGGTTGCATCAGCGTCTAAAAATATAAAGCACGAACGAAAAGTGTATGTGGTAGGAATAAAATGGTCCCTTAATTGTTATTGTGGAGGAACAGGTGGACCCCGTCCTTTATTACCATTACCATTGCCATTACCCGGTGGGTCACTTTGTTCAACCATACTTTTAGAGGAACTATCTAAATTATTCAAATGTTTTTTAAGTTTCCGTAACTGACTCAAAGTTCTCTTTATTTTAGGATCATGCACCAAAGGTTTTGACCTAGTTTGGAGAGTTAGCATGCATTCATTCCACTAATCCTAAACAGTGACAAAAATAAAATTTTATAAGTAAAAAAAAAAATAGTAACAACTCACAAAAGGTTTAATATATCGAAGCTTTTTCTCCCTTAAGCATCTTTGTCCTCACTGCTACTTCTCTGTACCTGAAAAGAAAAAGAAAGAAGGTGAGATATCAGAAAGTCCGAAGATTGGTAAACCAAAATAAACTAATTAAAACTAAAAATAAAACTAATCTCCCCGGCAACGGTGCCAAAAAATTGATGTCTCTCTCGCAATCGAATGATACCGTATAGGATAGTCCTACGTAAAGAGGATGTCGAACCCACAGGGAGATAAGATTAGTATTTAGCTTTTACTCTAGTCCTAATGGTTTATAGGTAACCAATTGAAAATCTTGTTGATTGTCATGATTAAACAAACCAAATTTAAAGCAAAAGATTAAACTAAAGTGAATTAAATTTTAATTAAATAATCAATGAGACAGAAAATCTTAGGGCTTTGATTTCACCACAATCATCATACTATGGTTAATTGGACTAACTATGGGAATTTAACAATTATGTTTTTCAAATGAATTGAACTCAATAACATTTATTCAATTTGGATTTTAAATAGAGATGTTTTACAAAATTCAGTTAACTATAACCTATCTGCAGTTAGCGTGGACTATTCACCTGCCCACTCTAATTACTTTTCAAACAACCCACCTTTCCTAAGCATAAACTATGAAAACATTCTTTTGTAAAAAACATTGGAACACCATTGTATGACCTCTATTCTCATGTCCAGCAGGGCTCTGCCAGATACCGTATAATGAGAAATGTTGAGAATAGAAAATAAACAATTATATCTAAGACAAGGTAATAAAAGTTTGTAATCTATTAAATCATGAAAACCAATTGAGTTATCTCAATTGCTCATAGTCATATAATCAAATAAACATAATATATTAAAATAATCCCAGAGTTAAAACAATCAAACCATAATACTAGATTGGGTTACATCAGTGCCCTAAGAGAGGAATTAGCTACTCATGATGATGTCGGATATCATCTGTATAGGTATTGTCTTCATCGTCATGGACGACACTTCTCTTCTCAGGATCATCACTTTCAAGATTATAGAAATCCTAAAAGTCACCATGCTACTAGCCTTCTAAATAACACCGTAAAAAGAACTTAAAATTTCAGACCCCTTCTATCAAGGCTTACGCCTTATCTTATAGAAGAAAATAAGGATCTGGTAGGTTTTTAGGTCTTCTGGCCTATCTGGAATGAGATATGGCTTGAAAAGGAAGCAATCCCGTACGTTAAATCTGACATGTCATGAAAGGCTCGAGCTTTAGGAACAAAGGCTCAATCTTTAAGGTTCATGCTCGAGCATAAGGAACACTGTTTGAGTTTTTCTAGATAGATGCCCGAGCTTCAAGAATGGTGCACGATCTTCATTCTAACATTTAGCCAAATTTCTTCAAATATTTTCTGAAGCATCTTTTTCTTGAACACTTAGAATATTTTTAGGATTGAAATCTTTTAACATTGCTCAATTAAAGCTTCATGGGCTCGAGCACTAAGTACTATGCTTGAGCATTTGGTTCTCAAGGCTCGAGCTTCAATGGATGGTGCTCGATCCTTGGGTTAAGGCACTAGGTGTGGGAGCTTGGAAATCAACTCTTTAAATTCTAACGCCTTGTGCTCGAGCATAAGGGTCAAGGCTCGAACACCCTATGGTCAGGCTCGAGCATCCTTTGTTCGGGCTCGATCACCATTTGGTCAGGCTCGAGCCTGAAGGTACAAGGCTCGAGTATTTACTACACTGTTGGTTCTCAAGGCTCGAGTTTTTATTGCATTGTTGATTTTACTGCCTCAAGGCATGGGCTCGAATATTAGACTCTGAATTCTTCCAAACTTCACCTTTTAAGCTCTCGGCTTGCTCTGGATTACCGGCAACGACTCTGTAAGCTTCGATATTATCATAAAGTCCCAGTTTTAACCATTTCTCTCAGAAACTACCTACAAACACACATTAATCATAAATCAATCTAAAACAAGATAGATATATCACTTTAGGCTGCAACATATGTCTATTTAAGGGCTCGAATATACAAATATTCAGCGCTCATCAGAGGAGTACGGAATTAATCAATAGTTTGTAGCAGTTAGCCATTCGTAGGTGAACAGCCAAGCTGAAATAACAAATAGGATAATCTTTACTTGTATCAAGAAGAAGCTTGAGGAAAATAAAGGAAAATGGTGTATGGAACTGAGGCGACAATATCGATTGAGAATTTAGTTCCGACTATTTAGAGTCTGGCATGGGATCAAGAGCAGAACGATGGTATGCTAAAATTTAACCTTGATTTGCTGGAAGAAAAAGGAGATGCAGCAGCAATAAGACTTGTATCTTACCAGAAAATGTTGGTCAATAGTCACAATAAAAATGTATAGCACAGAGACTTTGCACCTAGTGATTTGGTGTTGAAAAAGAAGGTAGGTGTTATGTTTCTCTCACAATCGTACGATATTGTGTAGGATATAGCTCTATGCAAAGAGGATGTCGAACCCATAGAGAGATGTGATTTGGTATTAGCCTTTAAATTAGTTGCATAGTTTACAGAAAACTTGATTATTGAGTTTGTTGGTTGTCACGATTTAACAAACTTGAATTAAACAAAATATTAACTAAAGCAATTTAAAC
The DNA here is from genome assembly GCA_025631255.1 of Cornus kousa. NCBI lineage: Eukaryota > Viridiplantae > Streptophyta > Magnoliopsida > Cornales > Cornaceae > Cornus > Cornus kousa. The sequence goes on from JAOTQH010234630.1 coordinate 4,231, forward strand.
TAAATTAAATGATTAGAGAAGGGAAATCTTAGAGCTTTGACTTCACCACAGTCGTTCTACTATGGTCAATTGAATTGACTATGGGATTTTAACTTATTTTGTTTTCAAATGAACTGAATTTAATAACATTCGTTCAATTCAGAGTTTAAAGAAAAATGTTTTACAAATTTAGCTAATTATAACCTATCTGCGGTTAGCGTGGACTATTCACCTACCTACTCTACCTACTTTAACTACTGTGTGAATGAACCACCTTTCCTAAGCATAGATTATGAAAACATTCATTTGTAAAATAAATTAGAAAACCATTATATGACCTCTATCCTTGTGTCCGACAAGGCACCGCCAAATACCATACAACAAGGTAGGTTGAGAATTGAATATAAATTATTATATCTAAGACAATGTGATAACAATTTATAGTCTACTAATACATGAAAAACCACTTGAGTTGTCTCAAGTGCTCATAGTCATATAATCAAGAAAACATGTATATTAAAATAAACCCAGAGTCAAAACAATCAAACCATAATATAACATTGGGTTACATTAATGCCCTAAGAAAGGGATTAGCTACTCATGACAAGGTTGGATAGCATCTGTGTTGAGTTCATCTCCTTCGTCACGGACGGCTCCTCTCTTCTCGGGATCTGCACTTCTAAGGTTGCAGAAACCCTAAAAGTCACCACACCTTCAACCTTTTAAATAATAGCGTTAAAAAGATAAAAATTACGGACCTCTTCTATCAAGGCTTATGCCTTCTTTTATAGAAGAAAATATGTATTTGGTGGGCTTTTAGGTTTTCTGGCTGAATTGGATCTGGTACGACAGCTAAAGAGAGAAATCCCGTAGCTTTTATTCTAACCTGGCATATATTTCTCGAGCTTCTGGAACAGATGCTCGAGCTTTAGTACTTATGCTCGAGCCTCAGGAACAAATGCTCGAGCATTAATGGATGGATGCTCGAGCTTCAGTGGATGGTGCTCGATCACTATATTAACACTTAGCCAATGTCTTTGGACTATTTTTCCGAAGCATCTTTTTCCTTTAACATTGCTCAATTATTGTATTGCCATGCTCGAGCATCTGAGGCTCATTGCTCGAGCATTAAGGAACTGATGCTCGATCCTTTGGTTATAGTGCTCGATCATGGAGGTAAGGCACAAGGTCTAGGAACTCAACCTTTAATTCAAAATCAACTCATTTATTTTCGATGCCTCATGCTCGAGCTTCAGGGTTAAGGCTCAAGCACTTTTGGTTAAGGCTCGAGCACCTTTGTAATATTGCTCAAGCATCTTTGTCGTATGGCTCGAGCATCAAGGTACTGATGCTCGAGCATTTGGCCTTGTTAACTTTCTTCTTTTCTTTGTTGTAATACTCGATCCTCAACACTTGGGCTCGAGCTCTAAGGCTTCAATTTCTTCAAAATTCACCAATCTAACTCTCGGCTTGCTCTGAATGATCGTCAACGACTCTGTATGCTTCAATATCAGCATAAAATCCCAGTTTTGACCATTTATCTGGGAAAGTACCTAAAAACACTCATTAAGCATAAATTAGTCTAATAATGGATAGAAGTATCACTTTAAGCTATAACATATACATACTTAGAGGCTCGAATATGCAAATATTCAGCGCTCATCACACCCCCAAACTTACATATTGCTAGTCCCTTAGCAATACAGAACTAAAAAACCACTTTCATGTGAATCATGGTTGCTTTTAGCTTATGTAGCAAGCCTTTAAACCCCTAAGCTACCCCTAGTGGACGAGTTGTAGTCTCGTCAGATTTCCAGTGAAGATACCCACAAAGTTCTCAAATCAGTGCCTTAATTGCATAATAAGCTTTTCCAAGCCTGTTTTTAAGTCATATCATCCCTGCAATTCATTCATCAGTCAAATACAGCGAGTATACCAATCATGTAATCAGAAAAAATTTCAACTTCCGATCTTGATTAAATAACCATAGTCCCCACGTATCAGTTCAATCATTTATTCAACAATTTTAATCTGTAAGGATACTTTTTGAAAGTGATCCTGCAATTCATTGTGTGGCTTACTGTCTATACTTGAATTCATTCCTTGTCATTCCTCAATTCATAAGAGACTCTTCAAATTCCAATTCCCAAGGCATTTTTATTATTTTCTTTTCTTTTTGGTATGCAATTTTTTTTCAAAAAGGATACTTATGCAATGTCCAGGTTTATTAAGCTTTCTAAATTACCCTTGTAGCGAACTTTCAGCTAATGACTCCCAAACCAGGTGATCTTAGGGCATTAAGTGTTAAAACACCTCTAAGGACTTAATTATTCAAGTAATCTAGGCAACCTAAATCCCTTATATAACAAGCTTTCAGCCAATGAATCCCAGACCAGACGATCTTAAGGCATTAGGTGTCATAACACCCCTAAGAACTTAATCACTCAAGCAATCTAAGTACAAACCTGAACTTAATCCTTTTTTACTTTTCTTTCCTTTTCTATTTTTTTTTTTCATTGGTGAATTTTTCCTTTTGTTGCATACCTACCAATTATTCTATATATATATATTTTTTAATGCCTCAGTCATCAAAACTATCAAATCTACTTGATCATCTCAGTCTAACTAAAAACAAAGCAAAACTTTCAATTTCTACCCCACAGACTTCATGGAAATGTGAATATTGTGCAAAGTGTAGCATCTCAAAGATCAGCATCATTAAACAACAATTATCCTAACAGAGTGAACCACAGGTCACTAACTGATTTCAAAAAAATTTAAGGACTCCTTTTCACAAAAATTTAGCATACAAACCATTTCTAACCAACTTTAGACTGCAACAAAGTATATAACCATCAAAAAACTCAAACATATGCTTATATCATCAAATAAAAACCATATCCTTGTATCAGCAAAAATTAATAAAATTGTAAAAATTCAAGTAGCCTAGCCTTACCCCTAGACTTAAAAGTCACATTGTCCTCAATGTGTGAGAACAAAAGAGAGTTAAAAAGATATTACCAAATAAGTAGACTAGCAAAGATAAGACAAAAGAATTTAGAGGTGAGTAATAATGAATTTCCAGCATCTCCTCCCTCAATATAGTGGTTTCTCAAAACCATCCAAGGTTGCTGTTAGTCAAATCACCCCCAAACTTAATCTGTAGTACCTGGAAAAATCAATAAACTCCAACACACATTAGAGTATTAAGTATATGGAGTAAGCATAGAGCAATATCATAATGCGCTAATATATCATAACAAGGATACTATACTCAAAAAACATATATATATATATATATATATATATCTAAAATCAGTACAATGCTTTAAACTAAAAAGACTTAGGGTAGATATACATCATAGGGAAATAAGTACATAAAAAAGAACTGCCCTAGTTAATAAAACTATAGAAAAGTCCAAAAACTAATCCATAGGTGGTGGTGGTGGAACAGAAGAAGTGGATGGGTCGGACGGAGTGCGGCAAAGTAACTCATCCAATATGCTCTGCTGCTTAGTCAACATCTGACGCAACACTATCTGACCATTCTGCAGCATGGCCACCCTAGCCTATAAAGCTCTAATCTTAGCCTGAGAAGAACTCTCAGTCTGGGCTACAGAAAAGGGTCTCCTCCTCACCTGAGGACTAGAATCAGAGAGATACATCTCCTAATCTGCAATCCCATTATCAGCTTTCCTATCAACAACCGTTACATATCCTTCATCACCAAACTCTATCGCATCTCTCCGATATGCTGGCATATAGGACCAAACTTTATTCTATTCCCTCATTCTGAATTGTTGAGATTCTTCACACGATTCCTCTTTTGGACTCACCACAAACCCCTGCAGCTATAATATCCTGGTAATCATATATGGAAAAGGTAGCGCATGTGTAGGAATGTCCTTATGCGGTCCAATCTCAGACCAAAATGCTAGTAGCTGATAGAAAATCATCCTAGGGAATGAATACCAGTGCTCAAACTGAATAGCATAAAGTGCTTAGAGAAAATTAGTATTCCTAATAGTCTTATATCCAAGAGGATGCACATTAGTAGAGATGATCGAATCCAGAATTCACAATCTCTTAGGAATTTTGGCTTTGGTAGTACTACTACACTTTCTCGTAGTAAGCCGACCATCACACAATTTTTGAATCAGACTTTCTGCAATTAATACTCTAGGGAAAGATGTGAAAACAAGACAGCTACGTCTTTCATCTACAACCTCAGGAAGCATAATATAACATTCTAGAGCTGCAACAATAGCATCAGGATTAATAATCAATTCATGCCCATTAATTTTAGTCCTATGTTCCCAAGGGTCATCCTCACTATAAATCATATTAAGATAAAACAATCGAACAAGATAAGGATAAGCAACCTAAGTAACAGGGATCATAAGATGAAGAAGATGCCTATAACTGAAAGAATTCATAGCCCACCTAGTGCGTGAATCATTGATGAATGCCTGGTAATCAAAGGTTATTTCATAAGAAATTGGAATTGTCTGCCATGCTCTTGGCAACATATCTTTCATCCCTCTAGCGCGTTTAGCAGAAATAGGACGAACTATCTTCAAAATAACCTTTCAAATTTCTCAAGAATCTCCAGATTTGATAATTTGCAATCCGATGCTCAAGCTTCAAGTACCAATGCTCGAGCCTTTAGGAGCTAATGCTCGAGCCTCAATCTATAATGGTCGAGCCCTACCTAAAGTCCACTAAATCAGACCACAGAACTTAGTTTAATAAATCAAGAGAGGATGGATCTAAACAACTAGTCTATACAGATGATGTAGGAACACAATTTATAGACTTATATATTCAAAGAATGAGTCATACCCTCCCTCAGCCAATTAATGAACTCAGAAAATTATATTTAAAGAAGAAGATGATGATTACCTCTATTTCTCGAAGATCTTGAACAAGGGTGTAGATTAGAACCAATTATGAATAGGAAGAATACTTAGAAAGCTTTTATAAAGAATAACCTATGGCTTTCCTCTTTATTCTAGGTGAAGGAGTATTCAGTTTCCTGATTTAAAACTTCTTAGAACCTCAGGCTCGAGCATTAGAGGTGTAAGCTTGGGCCTACCACCTTCTATAGTTAGCTTTACGGTGATGGAAAGCTCGAGCTTTAAGTACTGATGCTCGAGCTAATCACTGCTAATGCTCGAGCATGGGGACAAATTTTTAGATTTTTAGATTTTCTAATTTTTAATTTCTTTTTCCATTTTATTCAAACCTAAACTAACCTAAAATCAAAATAACGACTAAAATAAACCTAAAACCTAGAAAAGAAAATAAATCAACTTAAAAATAAAAATAATCTACGGTACAAAATACAAATGCTAAGTTTAACGTCGATAGCTCGACAGTATGCTAAGTTTAACTTCGATAGCTCAACGAAAACTTGACCTCTTTAGTCCAAGTAAATAGGATCATGAAGTTCTACTGCCTCAACTGTGCCTCTCTGCACACTACCCTCTATGTAAGGTTTAAGTCTCTATCCATTGACCTTGGATAATTGTCCAGTCTTGCAATCTTATATCTCTATTGCACCATAAGGTGTAACAAAAATAACCATGTTTGGACCTTCCCAACGTGACTTTAATTTTCCAGGAAAAAGTTTTTATAGTGTATTAAGCAACCACACCTTCTTCCCAGGCTCAAAAGTCTTATACAAAATATGATTGTCATGAAATACCTTAGTCTTTGCTTTGTAAACCTTAGCACTCTCATAAGCATCATTACGTAATTCTTCAAGCTCATTCAATTAAAGCTTCCTGTAAGAACCAGCAGATGTCATATCAAAGTTGAGTTTTTTTATGGCCCAGAAAACTCTGTGTTCTAACTCTATAAGAAGATGGCACCCTTTTCCATAAACAAGACGGTAAGGTGACATACCAATCAGAGTCTTATAAGCAGTACGGTAAGCCCATAAAGCATCTTCAGTCTATAACACCAATCTTTATGATCTGGCATAACCGTTTTCTCAAGAATTCTCTTAATTTCACAATTGGAAATTTCAATTTGGCGACTTGTTTGGGGATGATAGGTAGAAGCAACTTTATGGGTCACGGAGTATCTTTGCATTAAGGTACGGAAATACCTATTACATAAGTGAGCACTTCTGTCACTAATAATAGCTGGTGGCATACCAAACTGACTAAAAATGTTCGTTTGAATGAACTCAACCACAACTGCGTGGTTGGCGATTTTAGTACCTGCAATTTCAACCTATTTAGACACATAGTCAACAGCTACAAAAATGTATTCATTTTTATTGGACAGAACAAAAGGACCCATGAAATCAATACCCCAAACATCAAAAACCTCAATAACTAAAATTGGAGTTAAAGGCATCATATTTCATCTAGAAATTGATCCCAGCTGCTGACATCTATGGCATGACCTACAGAATAAGTATGCATCCCGAAATAGTGAAGGCCAAAAGAAACCACATTGAAGAATTTTAGTTGCGATTTTCTTTGCACTGAAATGACCTCCACATGCCAAATTGTAACAGAAGGTCAAAATACTATGAAACTCACTCTCAGCAACACATCTACGAATGGCTTGATCAGCACAGTATTTGAAAAGCTGAGGGTCTTCCCAATAGTACATCCTAATTTAGGAAAAGAATCGATCTTTTTTCCTGCTTTGACCAAGATAAAGGAATTTTGCCTATTGTAAGGTAATTCACAATATCATCAAACCAAGGCAAATCCTTATGAGAAACCTCAAATAGTTGTTCATCTAGAAAAGAATCACAAATTGGAAGTGAATTTGAAGTATCCTCAATCAGAATTCTAGGAAGATGGTTAGCGACAACATTCTCTGACCCTTTTTTATCTCGGATTTCATAATCAAACTCTTGAATCAAGTGGATCCATCGAATCAAACAGGGCTTGGTTTCTTTTTTGGAAAGAAGATGTTTTAAAGTAGAATGATTAAAATAGACTATGACTTTAGAACCCAACAAATATGATCTGAATTTATCCAAAGCAAAGGCAACTGTAAGTAACTCTTTTTCAGTAGTGGTGTAATTCAATTGTGCATCTGAAAGAGTTTTGCTCTCATAGTAGATAACATGAGGAAGCTTATCCACTCATTGTCCCAAGATAGCACCCATAGCATAATTAGATGCATCACACATAATCTCAAATAGAAGAGCCCAATTCGGAGGATTCATGATAGGAGCTGAAGAAAGAAGAGAGCGAAGCTTTTGGAAAGCTTCTAAGTATGATTCATCAAAGATAAAAAGAGCATCCTTTGCAAGTAGATTACATAAAAGACGGGTGATTTTGTTGAAATCTTTAATGAAATTTCGATAGAACCGGGCGTGCCCAACAAATGATTGCACTCCCCTTACAGAGGTTGGAGGAGGCAATTTAAAGATCAAATCTACTTTTGCTCTATCAACTTCAATACCACTTTTTGAAATGATATGTCCTAAAACAATACCCTCTTGAACCATAAAATGGCTATTCTCCTAACTAAGAATAAGATTGGTTTCCCACAACGTTGAAGCACTAAGGAAAGATTTTGTGTAATGACCCGGTTATTTTCCTTCCTTTCCTTTTTGCAAATTTTACGGATAATTTTTTTTCCGTTTAATTTTCTTTTCTGAGTTCTGTTTCTCGTCACTGAGTGTCGTCTGAAGTGCTCAAAAATGGTTTCTGAGACTCTTTCGTTTGGATTGATAACTTCCTTTAAGGACCGAGTCATTTTCACATTTTCATTTTTTTCGACACTATTCACTTTTCGTCATTTTCCCTATTTTGTCTTTTCTCCGTTTGTCACTTTTTTGCACAACCTCACTTTTTATGTTCGGAGTTGGGTTTTGACTTCATGTATCTTCATCTTGAGTGGTTTTCACGAAATACGTATCTTTACTTTTGTAGAAAAGTACTCTGGTTGCTCCCCGTGTCCATAAGTGTAATACCCCTAATTTCAAAAAGGATATAATTAGGTTTTAATTATTTGTTTTATGTGCATTTTAATTGAGTAATTGATTATTTGTTTTATTTGTATTTAAATGTAATAATCAGGCTAGGTGTTTAGTTATCATTGTTTGTTTATATTTATTTATTTTAAATTACCTGTTTAATTGTTTTTGTTAATTTGATTCATTGATTTTTGGTGTTTTAAATGATGTGTTTTATTTAAATGGCATGTATGATTTAATTGGTTTATAAAATTTGTGTGTTAAATTCTGTATGTACTTAGGTGGATTAAATTGGTTGGTCATTTTTATATGTCATATATTGTAGTGTTTTATTGTATGTAATTTTGGGTTGCCGCCTATAATTTAGTTTGGGGGGTTTAGAATTAGGTTTTAGTCAGAGCTTATATATATATATATATATATCGTTATAATCTGACTTAGTGTTTAGATGTCTATATATATATTCTTGGTTATGTTTGTTAAGGTTGGAAAAACCTATTCACGTAATGATGACCGGAGAGGTAGAACGGAGGGAAACTTGAGAGAAAACAGAGAGTGACTTAAGCGAAATAGATAGAGGCTCAAGGAGGAAAGAAAGGGTGTTGCTCGTGGGTTGAATCAAGAGGCAACAGAGGAGGAGAATAGTTAGCAAAGGTGATAAGCGCCGAATATTGCATATTCAAGCGCCCTTAATCGCATTAGTTAAATCCATTATTTGATTATTTTATGTAGATTTTCTTCATTTGCATGTTTTTATATATTTTCAGGTTCATTGGCCAAAAAGGAGTAAAAATGATGTTTTGATGAATTTTTGAATAACAATGTGCTCAATGCTGAAGTTCTGGCAGTAGTGGAGTTTGACTTTGCTTGCCATTTTTGACCTAACAAACTCAAGAATTGGACTTCCATTAAAACATGGTGTATTTATAGATTTGAATTAGCTTTCTAAATCATTAAACATTTCATCATTTGGAGTTCGGAGCAGAGAGTTATGGCCTTTCTACCAAAGGTGCACAGAACAGCCTGGCAGCATTAAAGTTTGACTTTACTCTTCATTTTCGAGTGATAAGTGCTTAAATGTTGCACATTTCAGCACCTAAGCTAGGGTATTTCAATCTTTGCATCTATCTTAATTTCATGTTTTAGTCCTAATTTATGTTTATGTGTATTTCAGGGCAATAAAGTTAAAATG